>QEPC01009399.1:649350-695918 GCA_003113815.1 Sphenodon punctatus | reverse complement strand
ATTTCTGTGTACTGCCCCTGTCCGGTGCCTTGTGGGTGTTTTGACCACGGCCGGGAATCAGTGTCACGTCTGTTGTGCTGCCCCGGCCCATGATCGCTGCTCTGATTCCCTGCCATGGTTCCAGGCCCGTCACGTCTGTTCGGAGCTTTTATT
This sequence comes from Sphenodon punctatus, assembly GCA_003113815.1. Taxonomy (NCBI): domain Eukaryota; kingdom Metazoa; phylum Chordata; class Lepidosauria; order Sphenodontia; family Sphenodontidae; genus Sphenodon; species Sphenodon punctatus. The sequence continues at coordinate 695,765 of QEPC01009399.1, read as the reverse complement.
GACCACAGGGGGTGGTTTTTCGGTTCACCCCCACCGGGAATCCATTGTGGTGAACCGGGTGCCTGTAACATCTGAAATCACCTATAGTTGACATTTTGATGGGGGGGAAATCATTAAGAAAGAGGCTAGCCTAAGCTGGCGTATCATTTGGTACTGGTAGTCCCTCAGACTGCTCATCTGAAGTTCCACAGTCCAAGTCCCTGTTCCACCATCTACTTGTTTGGTAGTTGTGCTGTCAAACCATTGTTTTGTGGAAAAGTGGTTGTCATTTTGGTGGGAAAATTTCATGATGAAACATCACCACCTGATCCTGGGTAGCTCAATTGCCCGAATAAAAGATATTTAATCTAAGGGTCCATGATCAGGCATCTGCTTTTCTGGTAGTTGTGCAATCATCCCCATTTCCTTGTTCTTCCCTTTGCCAAATTTTGTGGGAAAAGTGGTTGTAATTTTTATGGGGGGGGAAATGGTCAGAAAAAGATGTGTTCAGAGTTTGTGTAGCCGATTTAGTAAAACATCAGACTTTTAATCTGAGGGTCCAGGGTTCAAGTACTTGTTAGATGTGCTCTCACAACTATCTTCTATGGTGTTCTCCATGCCAAATTTAGTGGAAGATGTAGTACTCATTTTGACAGAAAGACATTTGTTGGAGAAACACCTATTTAGAACGAGGTTAGCTCAGCTGGTACATCATCAGTCATTTAAGCCATTTTTGCACGGACGTCCCCTCCTCCTTGCTGAGTGTGCAGGCGGGTGTGTGGGGAGGCATCCATGCGTAGACTGCAGTGGTGGGTGGGGTGATTGGTGTCCATCCATGGAAACCCCCTGGGTGGTGGGTGGAGATGAGTGTGAGCTTCCGGCACACACACACCTCCACCCATTACCCACTCACAGAGCCATCTGACAAAACAGAAAAATCTCTGTGGTTAGAGATGGGTGTGTGCCCATGGGAAAGGGAGCACGCCCACCTCTATCCACCACCAGTGCACACTCATTCCCCCCACCCAGCGGCGCTGTGTGAAAAGGATTCAAGTTCCTGTTCTGGCTTCTGTTTTCTTGATAACTGTGCTGTTGAATCCCTCTTCCTTGTCCTTCCCAGTGCCAATTTTGTTGGAAGATATGGTTGTTGTGTCAATGGAAAAATTGGTCAGAAAAGAGGCTAATCAGAGCCTGGGTTTCTTAGTTGGTTGAGTATCAGACTTTTAATCTCAGGGTTCAAGTTCGTGTTCTGGCTTCTGCTTTCTTGGTAAATGTGCTGTCGGACCCCTCTTCCTTGTTCTTCTCAGTGTCATTTTTGTTGTTGTTGAAGATATGGTTGTCATATTGAGGGGGGATGGGGAGGAGGAATGGTCAGAAAAAAACCCTAACCAGAGCCGAGATAGCTCAGTTGGTAGAACATCAGTCTTTTAATATGAGGGTCCAGGGTTAAAGTCCCTGTTTAGGTACCTGCTTTCTCGATAGCTGTGCTGTCACATTTATCTTCCTTGTTTTTCCACATGCCAAATTTTGTGGAAGATATAGCTGTCTGTACTGTTGTCATTTTGACAGGAAAAAATAATTTAGAAGAATGCTAGTCTGTGGTGGCATAGATCAGTTGGTAACCCTTCGGATCTTTAATCTGAGGAGCCAGGGTTCAAGTCTTTATTCCAGCATCAACTTTCTTGGGAACTATGCTATCCCTCTTCCTTCTTTTTATAGTGTGGCTACGGTAAGGATTGGTAAGCCTGCTTGATTTCCCCTTTATCACAATCTATTACCATTGCTATATTGCTAGTGATAGTTAGTTAGTGAGGCTATTGCTAGTGAACAATTGCTAGTGTTCGTTAACCTTGAATTAAAGGTTATGGTTGAATTTTAAAGTTAGCTTTTGATAACTATGAATTAAAAGCTAGGGTTGAATTTTAAAGTTTGGGTTTTCTGTGACCCTCTTTAGCCCGATCAGGAAGACCTTAGCCTGGACTTGACCTGAACATAGTCCAGGGGTGAGAGCCCGGAATAAGCACTGACATGGTCCAGAGCAATCCCAGGCCAACATCCGGTGGCACAAAAACAAATGTGCCAGTGGCCAGTGGTCCAAAGTGGGCACAGTGATACTAAATGGGCCACGACCAGCACATCTGATTTTACCCACTGTTGATAGTTCCTTTAAGACATCAGGTATAGCCACACAAGACTGTACAGCGATTTGGGCAGCCTTATTTGAATATGGGCACCGTTGCAACGTAATGCAGTTGCTTGTATGCCTGGCAGCTGCCCTGCTGGATATTACTAAAAAAAAAGGCCAGGGATGCAGCACATCTTAGCTTTACCCAAACTGAGATAAGGCTGCCTAAATCATGGTACCAAGCCACCATTTGTCGGTCTGGTCCCCATATGCCCTGCAGTGAGATTCCTCATGAAACGTTGAGTGATGGGTGGTGTCACTAGTCCTGCGTGGCCACGTCACTGCTGGGGGTGAGATAGTGGAGGTCTGGGGAAGGGGTGGGACTTATATCTTTATGTTCTCCTGATGATGGAATAGCAGCAACAAGCCCTTTCTCCTGTAAAAAGAAAGTGTAAATTGTTACAAACAGGGCCAACAGTTATATAACAAAATTAGGCAATCTAATGAGATTCTGGGTAAGACAACTTAAATAAAGAATTTAAAGAGCTATTTCTTAATATTTTAGCAATTCTTAAAGTCCACCATGGACATTATTTTCACATAATTACCAGCTATCTGAAAACTAGATCTGTGGTTCCGATCAATGGTTTGGCCAAATACCGAATGATGGACAAGACTTAAGGACACACCACACCTGTATACAAATACTAGTAGTTGTATTTATTTATTTATGTGGGACAATCCAAGTTCCACACACTCACATCTTGTGTGTGCTTGGTGCACATGAACAATGCCCATGCCATGCACACACCCTGAGTCTGCACTGCACACAACATGTTTCATGTACTACGTGGACATGCACCAAGGGCATGGACATTTGATTGGCCCCTATTTGCATGACTTTCAGTAGATCACTTAATCTCTTTATGCCTCATTTCCCCATTTTGTAAAGTAGGAATGATGCTCATACTTCTTTCCTAAGGGGACATTCTATGGCCTGCATTGGGCATGCCAGACCGTATGATCATAATGGTCCTTTCTAGCCTAAAAATCTATTAAAAAAAAACAAACCAGGAAAAATAGAATGCAATGATGACCATTGATTCAGAGGAATGTGACATACAAAAGGAAACAGAGGACTGAAGTTGTCAGGCTAGCTCAGCAAAAGTGCAGAGAATTAATATGGACCCATTGTCATTGTTAAGTCGACAGATGGGAATTGAAGGTGAAGGTCAACACTAAAAAGTCAAAATTAACCTACTAGTTGCTATACCGTTTCCAATGTATTTTGTTTTTTTTTAAAACAACTTACTTTAAAAATCCTTATGTTAGCTTGTTCTGTCCCGTAGCTACCGTGTCCACAAATGGCAGCTACACCTTCAACACCAAACATATAAAATAGTGTGTTACAATTTTTACAGCCGAATATTATTTTTTTGGGTGTAAAAACCAATACAGCACAAAAGAAATAAAAGCCCTGCAATTAAAAAGATTATCACCCCCAAATATATGATCTCCCTGAATACTTTCATTCTGCTTCCTCCCTCATGGCCTTTCTTTAAATCTCTCCTGAAAACCTTCTCTCTTCCATCAGGCTTTTTCTAACTCTTAGAGGTGTGCACCAGGGATCCAGGTCATTATTTTTTTTTTTCATTTTTCATTTTTGTTATTTAAATCTTTCATTTACTTTTTCGTAAATATCAAAATTTCATTTTTGTTTTTGCTTTCGTTTTCGATTTCCATTAGTTTAAATGGAAAACACATTTTTGGCTGTAACCTTGTTGTTTTTTATTATATTTTGATGGCACATGGTGGGGCTGTACCTACAATGAAAGGCATTATGTGTACCAAATTTCAGAAAGATTGGATAAAGGAATCCAACTTTATAAGCAGTTGAATTAGGTTATTTTGCAAAAATCTGCATATACATTCCTGGCTGTAACTTCTTTGTTTCCCATCTAATGGGTGTTTTTACACACACATTTCTCCTGAATGTTTGCTGTTACATCCTGAACTTTCTGTGTGTCTGAATCACTCACCAAGATCTTAAACATCTGACTCTTTGAACTTCTGCATAGAACTTCTCCCAGAACTTGTGTGTGTAAAAGGTTCTCCTGGTAAACTGCTTTGCTTGAGGCAACTGTGGTCACCTTGTTTCCATGGCAGCCTGTTGCGTCTACAGCTGCGGCTACTTTAGGCTGCCTCAGGGCAGTGTTTGTGTGAAGACTACATCGGGGAACTGCCTGAACTGTGTGAAAAATACATTCAGAACTTACTTGTGGACTTGTAAAACCAGAAGATTGAAAGTCCAGCACTTTAAGGTGTGTGTAAAAATGCCCAATGTGGATGAAACTTGGGAAGTTCATACCTCTCAGTAATTTTACTATCTATTACAACTTTCAGAAGGATTGGATGAAGTGTCCTGGTGGTCTAAGCAATTAGCTTTTAAATGTATGTCTGACTGTAACATCTTTGTAGTCCAACCAGTGTATATGTAATTTGGCAGAGCTGTATTTCACACCTTCAGGATCATCTCTGCCAAATATCAGAAAGATATGATAAAAGGTCCCAATTTTATAATCCTGCACAGCATATGGAGAGAATGAGCTGATGTTAGGTCTTTTGCATGTCACTGTTGTATAAGATCCATTTGTGATGCCAATTGGCCAGCAGGAATGTCAACCAAATATCCCCATTCTCTGCTCTGACCACCCCTACTTTTCACCCCCACTTGCTACTGGGAAGTTGGAAGTATCTGTTTAGGAAAGAGTCAACTGAAATTATCTTAAGTCCTCTGTCACGGTGCTGCAGGATGTGATTGTGATGATAACTGGCGAGCCTGGATTTGTAAACTATGTCTCCTTATTGCTGGGATGCTACCCCCCAAAGTCCCAGTTATGTCCCTTAATTTTTTATAATTTTTTTATTCTATGACTGCGTAAGGGCTGCCCCCTATGCCCACCTCGAAGGCACCACTGATTAGTCCTATAAAGCTGGGAACATGCAGTACTTGACCAGTGAAGGTGTCTGTCAGTCTGTTGGATTGTCCCCCATCCTCCCTCCTACAGTCTCCCTCCCCCTGCAATGATATGTGCCTGCCTTTGACTGGCACTGCATGTACTGCTATTTATCTGAATGATCTTCAAGGGTACAATTTCAATTGCTTATAAAATTGGGGCCCTTTATCAAATTTTCCTGTCGTTTACCAGAATGACAGGTAAGGTGTGGTGTACATTCCTCCCAAATGTCTTGTTAACAGGATGGAATATAAAAATGTTACTAGGGATGTGCGAACGCGGTTCGGAAGTTCGGAGTTCGGCTGAACTCGGCCTGTTCGAATGACCGAACCGAACTGCCGAACAAACGATCAAACTTTTGAACAGTTTAGAAAAGTTCGGATGAGTTCGGGGGCAGGAAAAACATGACTTTGGGTGGGAAAAATGCGACTGGAAGGGGGAGGCAGCTGAGGAGCAGACTTCCTGGCACCAGGGGTGGACACCAGGGATGGTTTCAGGCCAAAAATACAGATACTGAAAAAAAATTGGTTTCGGGACCGATAGCACTTTTAAAAATGTTTGGACGAATTCGGCTGAACCGAACTCCGCCAAACCGAACAGCTGAACCTGAACATGGGTTTTGAACTGAACAACTGAAAGTCCGAACATCCAAACGGCATTCTATTCGCCCATCCCTAAATGTTACAGCTGGAAATGCATTTTCAAGTCAATGTCTTATAACCTCAGGACTCTTTACCCAACCATTCTGAAATTTTTCAGAATTGGTAATCTTGGGGAGGGTCATAATCTTCCCAGGGTTTATGCAAATTGGATAGAAGATAAAGAAGTTATAGTCAGGAATGTGTATGCAGCTTTTCTTAAAATCATAACATTCAATTACTTATAAAATCAGTTTCCTTTAGTCAATCTTTCTGAAATTTGGAATTTACCCTCTGTTGGGGGTACAATCTCCCCAAGTTTCATCAGAATTGAATACAAATCAAAAATGTTATAGCTGGAAATACGTTTTTCAGATTTTTCCCATTATTTTGAAAACAAAAACATGTTTTTGTTTTCATTATTATTATTTTTCTTTTTCATTAGTACAATTAACAAAAACGGAAAAAAAAAATCGGTTTTTGTTATCATAGTAATGAAAATGAATTACACACCCCTATTAACTCTTCATCCATTCCCTTAGTCTCCACCAATCAACTGTAGCCACAAACCCAGTACCAACACCAGCTCACAGATAGTGTCTACTACATCAGAGGGGGATCCTCCAATCATGGTTAGCACCTGCTGCATCAGAGAGAAAATACTCCAATCAGGACAGTGCCAGTTCAGGAACTACAGGACAGAACAAAATGTGTCTAGCACTTCATCCTCTCCTCCTGCATAAGCAGAAGCACCACTAGCTCACTGGGTGACCTCGGGTCAGTCTCAGCCTAACCTACCTCACAGGGTTGTTGTGAGGATTAAAAGTTATGTTCATTAGTTTTATGTGAAGTGCTCCAATTGCCATATCAGGGGGGTGCTATAGAAAAAATAAATAAATTATTTATTACCTGGTCACAGATTGGCCCATGCTCTGCTTCAATCATGCTTCTGCTAACCCCACTTCTGTAGCCCGTACTGACAGTCCATTCAGATCGACCTAAGCTCTGTTGAGACTGCTCCCATTCTCCAGCTACAACCCTTACACCACCCTGATTTTTTTAGGTTCCCCTCCTCCCCTGTAACTAAACTAAAAACATGCACTTGCAACTTCACAGCATCTTGGATGTATTCCTGTCTCTCCCTCTGTTCCCCTCCTCTTTGTCTCCCCCCCCCCCTTGTTTCTTAGAATGTAAGCTTGCTGGGGCAAGGACCTAATGTCGTAGGAAATCTTTCTTTCATGAATCATTATTGTATTGTGTTTGTATTTCATGATATAAAATACAAGAAATATTTTGTGATGGTTGATTTTAAGGTTTTGTTTTGTTTTTTGAGGAAGGAGGAAATATGGAAATAAGAGCTGAGAGGGGAGTGATGGAGCTAGTGGGGTAGGGTCAGTGTCATGACCGAGATTTGAGAGGGTGGGAGTTATGGGCATGATAGGAAGCAGTATTTGTGTCATACCTCCCCTGTGAAGGGGGAGGTTAATAGTTGTTGTGGAGGGGAAATGTTATTTGTCATGTGGGCTTCAAATAGTAAATTAAACTGTGCGTATTAGGGAGTGGTGATGGTGGGGATTCTACAGGTGATAGTTGGAGCAGGTTCAAGTGGAATGTGATATTCGGGGTTGGGGACTATTTTGAATTGGATTTGTTGATGTTTCTTTGGATTTGATGTCACTGCAACCCATCCCTGAGCATGTTTGTTTGAGATGGAGGTGGGGAATCAACCAATAACAATAAACATGATGATAAGTCACATAAAAAGAAAAAGAAAAAAAAAACTGTCAACCGGGAATGAATATCCTAAAAGTTTGCATTTTCATACAGTGATGAATAAAAGCACAAATTCAACAGATCAATGCCAACTAACTCATAAGTTTTGACAAGTTAAATTTTTTAAAAATCAAAACAACAAATGTTTCTATAATTTAATTCTACAATTTAATTGCTTTTTAAAAAAAATCTGGAATACCTTGGAAGAAAAACAAAAATAGGAGAATAAAAATCTTTGCTACCCAGGCATAAGGAATCCAAAATAGAACAAACAATGCATTGTTCAATTATCTTTAGGTCAATGTGCTGTCAAGCGACGCTAATTCATTCCTGCATGGTTTAGCATCACACAATGAACGGTCTTGCATGCTAGTTTTGGCTTGTTGAATTTTCATCTTGGCACAAAATAGTCCAAATGATATCTTTTTCAAATACTTTGTTTTCATCTATTAATTTTGTGCCTAACATGGCAACCATGCATTCTTTTTCTAGATATTTCGGCACAGTCAGACAATATATAGATGAATGCTATCTAAGTATATGGATGGTAGATAATGAAATGTTTCTGTACTCAGCTCTTTGGTGCATTTATTTGTGGACAGTGTGTAGTGAAATGGTATGATATTTCATTTAATTTCAAATTTTCTATTTCATTTAAGAAAACAAGCAGTTGGGTGGGAAATTTCTTTTTCATTCAACATAGGGTTATGGGTTTGGGGAAGTTTGGGCCAGAGGTTTTAACTGGTTTTATTTGTGTGTATTTCTTGCTTATGAGTCTATATGTTGTAACTTACCCTGAGCCCCTAGTAAATGGCTATTAGTCAAGTTGCTCAAGAGATGAGCTTTCTGTCATTCAGGGGCTGGGAACGGATATCGGGAAATGGCTGTTGTTATAATTTGTTTTGCACCTCCCTGAAGAAGCCAAAGCTGCCACTGCCCAAAATGGGATTATGGGTTAAGTGGACCATGGGTCCTTCCAATGGCTCTACTTATGTTCTTATGGGTCCACTTGAAACACTGTTAGATGAGCTACTTATTCATTTCATTTCTTTACTTTACTTACTCATTTGGATTTATATCCCACCCTTTCCCAAAGGTTCAGGGCAGCTCACAACACAAAGCATACAGAAAAATATCAACTAAATTGGGATTTTATATAAAACCCACCCTCCTCCCTGCAACCCTATCCCTACCTGCTAAAAGCCCAACTAAATAAATAGGTCTTACACTGGATGTTTTTAGTTGGACATGGAGGCTGCTCCGTGGAGTGCCCCCTGCATTAATTCACTTCCAACCCCACCTGGATCTGATTGAGATAGACCCAGCGAATTCTTCTGCCCGCAGTCTGCCTGTGTGATCCCCCCCACACACCATAGAGTTGTGGTCTATGCTGCAGGCACTGGTCCAACACTCTAGGCTGGCATCTGCAACTCTACAGTTTTGCTAGCAGAAAGCAGCTCCACTCCAGGCTGGTTTTCCAAGTTCAGTTAGTCTGCTCTTCTGGCAGTACCCCGGGATGTTCCAGAGTCCTGCTAATGGGGCTGCCTGGAGCAGTTGCAGCATCCATCAACATCCATCCATCAGTTCAACATCCATCAGTTCAACATCCATCAGGCTGCCTTCAGATAGATCAGTCAGTGTGAGAGTCAAGTGGGCTGGGGCAGCCACCCCTGAAGCTGCTGTCCATATGTTTACATCTATGGCCATTTTTAACATGGACTGCCCCGCCCCCTGCCACTCGGTGTTTGGGCAGGTGTGCGGCGGGGCGGGGGGGTTGGGGGAGTCTGTGTATATGGCTGCTGGTGGGGAGGGATGGGTGTGCAGTGGGTGTGTGCCCATGTAAATACCATGGGCGGCGGGTGTTTGTGCGTGTCTGCTCCCACCACACACCCACCAACACCTGCTGCACACCTACCCACATCCCACCTCCACTGACGGAGCCCTCCGACAGAATGGAGGATGCCCTGTGGGTGAAGGTGGATGTGACTGGGTGTAGGTGTATGTGTGTCCATGTAAATGGGCACACACCCACCTAAACCCGTGGTGCCGAAACACACACACCCTCCACCCCAGTCTGTGTAAAAACAGCCTATTATCTCCAGAAACTGCTCAGGTTAGGGGTTAGGCAAACCTTCCAAAAAAGGAGTTCCAAAAGATATCCTTTTGAATGAAACCCAACTCTGGAGATGGCTCTTTCTAATTTTATTTATGCTGTTTATTTGAGATGTAATGTTTTCACATGGTGAATGGAGTGTTCACTATCAGCTGGAAAACCTCTAATCTGTCTTCGTCTCTAATGAGAGGGTTCTGGCTCTGCACAGCCAAACATTTTGAGTTGAAGCATCCTTGTTATAATGTAGTTTCTTATAAGGTGGTAATGAGGTTGGCTCCCAAATAGTGTGTTATAACAAGGGTGCAGTGTAATAATTGCTGATAAGTAGATGCAATGGCTGGTTATGCTTTATTTTCATATGAAAAATATTTTTTCTCCAACTGAACACACAGGAAAAAAAGTCTTTCAGCCATTCAAGACTCTAGAAATATGAAGAAAAGAGAGGAGAGTACAAATATTGATATGGTTCCTATATTAAAGTAGAATGCTTGATCTTGCTAGTCAGAAAAAAAAATATGTAAAGGTTGGGTTGGTGGTATAAAAACTCAATATTTTTTAAATGATCCATTCTGAAATAGTGACCTTCCACTTCCCGGCTTTATAAATAACCTCTTTAATGCAACCAAAATGTCCAATAGTCAATTTTCTATCATTCCATTTGATCTGCATTGCTTTACCTTGCTGCTTTCTTCTGTACCACATAGCAAAGATCTTGAAAACTTTCTGCCCTCCACAGATATCTTGTTCCAACTGCAAGTGGGGAAGAAAAAACTCAAATCAATACCTGTGAGCTTATCTATAATGGAACTGCAAGCTCTTTAACCCTAGAACTGAACTGTCAGGCCTGATTGGAGATAATTGCAGGAGGAAGTTTGTTTAGAAAGTATAGATAAAAATAAACACAAAACGCTTTTTATTAGTTATTTTTAAAACAACTGGCGGTGGTGTGCCAAGCGTGGATTCTGCTTCAAATACATATGTAGCTACAATTTATTATTGAGTAGCTTCAGGCATCAAGACAATTATAACATTCTTAGTGATGCTTTTTAATACCCTCAACATGGCTTTGTGGCTATCTCTACCTTTATTTCTTATTCATAGCATGTAGCTTAACAAACAATGCTATTTATTGTCAATCAACAGGCTGATAAAGCACCAGCTGTATTTCCGGATATTTATTTATTTTACTTCTGTGGCTGAGGCTTCCTGGCTGTGAAGTATCAGATAAATAGGTCACTTCTCAAATTGATTTTCCTTTGGGGAGAGAAAGCTAGAAGAATGGTGGATGAGAATTGCAATGAACTTGCAACGTTGCACTTCACAACCTTGCTAAATGCTCACCACATCAATGTACACAGTCTGCGCTGCACGGAGGAGAAGCCTACCAAGACATCAAAGTGGCTATAAATGCAAGTTACTAGATATGGTTTAATAGTTGTCAGCAGGAAAGAGTCAGTCAACTGAGAGAGAGAGAAGGAATCATTGGAGAACTAGACTCAATTGATTTGTTTACCAAAGTTCTTGACTATAAGAACTTTGATCTTTCTAGGTTTCTCCTGCAAAATAAATTACACTTATGAGTATAATTCTGAAAACATCAGATGCCAGTGGTAGTCCTTTGTGTCAACACAAATTCCAATCAGTTCAGTGGGACATATGTTGGTGCTGAGGTAAATGTGGTAAACGTGTAGTAAATGGTAGGGGTGGGAAGTTCGGATCATCCGGTATCTGATACTGCCGGTATTTTGGTGTGCCAAGGTAGGCAATCACTTGGGTGGGGAGGTAGGTTGATCCCTTGGGTGGGGTGTGTGTTAAACCACCCCCCACCCCCAGGGATCACCCTAGTACCTGCTGGTGCGGGCTCCAGGTCGCCGGCGGCGGCCCGGAGCCCGCACTAGGGACTTAGGGTAAAAAAATATTTTTTTTAAATCCAGGCTGGGCAGGGTGCGTAGGGAGTGCCTCCCCTTCCACCCGCACAGCCTGGGAGGGGGAGGGGGGAGGCATTTTACCCCCCATTGATTTCAATGGGGACAGTTCCCCATTGAAATCAATGCAATAAATCCGGCACCAGTAATCCGGTTTTAATCCGGTAATCCATTTTTTTGTAAACCGGTAACTGCTAAAACCGGTAGCTGGTATTTGGCCTGATGTCCCACCCCTAGTAAATGGTTTCAGAAATACACTTCTTGGACTAATAATCTGCATATCAGTAGAGCCAATGTGGCTAGAAGAGTATAGAATCATAAAATCATAGAGTTGGAAGAGAACTCAGAGGTCATCAAGTCCAATCTCCTACACAATACAGGAAATTCACAGCTGCAGCATTCCTGACAGATTGCCATCCATACAGTCTCTGTTTGAATACCTCCAGTGAAGGAGAGCCCACCACCTCCCTAGGTAATTTGTTCTACTGTCGAACAGCTTACCTTTAGGAATTTCTTCCTAATGTTCCTATTTCGCAGACAAGATTGCTCGGATTCAGAGCCACTTTGATGCTGGGTTGAGGGCAGTAGGTGGAGACTGTGAGGTGATGGAGGCCCCGTCTGATCCAACTTTGTGGGGGGAGTTTCAGGAAGTTACTCCAGCTTATGCGGTGGATGTCTTGGGGTCTGTGAGAGCCACCAGTTGTGAACTTGATCCTTGCCCATCCTGGCTGGTGAAAGCCTCCAGGGAGACATTGGGGACAGTGCTGGCAAGAGTGGTTAATGCGTCCCTGCGGCAGGGGAGGTTGTTGCCTAGCCTCAAGGAGGTTGTGGTACGCTCCCTGCTGAAGAAACCATCACTGGATGTGGACGCACTCGCCAACTACCAACCTGTCTCTAACCTTCCCTTTTTAGGGAAGGTTATTGAGCGGGCGGTGGCGATCCAGCTCCAGGTACATCTAGATAGCATTGGTTTCCTGGACCCTTTTTAATCGGGGTTCCGTCCCGGCTATGGCACTAAGACAACGTTGGTGGCCTTGGTCGACGATTTGTCCCATCAAGATTTGTCCCATCAAGGCCAGTACAAAGTTTATTGATTATTACATTATCATCATCTATAACTAATCACTTTCCTTCCTCTCCAATATCTTTTGCATGGTCAGACAGGGCCAGCCTTAGCTTTCGTGGGGCCCAGGGCAAAGATAAAATGTGGGGCCTCTGGTGGCCCCTCCCCCTTCAGGTCACTGTTCATGTGGACCTAAAGGTGGTCATGATTGGGGTCCTGCTGGGAGGGAGTGGGACCCCCATACCTGGCTCTGACAAAGATAGGAGCTACTGCAGGCTCCCTGAAGTGAGTGAGGCCCATCGCCCGGTGGTAAGATTGGCCCTGTGCTCAAAATCTGTTGATTGGAAAGCTTAAGAGGCACATACATGCAAAAGCTTCAGGCTATTTGAATTAAACTAAGAATTTACAATTTGGATTAAAATAAGCACTTACAATAACTTGATGTTTCTAAGCCTGAATGTTTTACTTTGATTTAATACACATGTCACAGAACAACAGATGAGAAGTCCTGGAGAGAAAATTATCTTTCTAATTAATGGTGGCATTCGACTAATAAAATGTACATTTTCTTTAGCTGAAGACAAACAAAATTGATTGTCTTAAGGTATTCTATGTAAACACTGCTCATTCTCTTAATTAATNTGGCCCCAAGCCTTTTAACATTCCGGTGGGCTTGTAAAACCTGGCTGTTTTCCCAGGACTTTGGGGAAGAGGGTTACGGTTTTTTAGCTCCACCCTACCCTTATTTTTATTTTTGATTTATTTGTCCTAACCCTGTTTTTAAATTGTGGGTTTTTTTCAAAAAAGAATTGTTTTATTTGATTATTTTATTGGATTGCACATCACCCCAAGATGCCGTAGGCATATGGGGTGACTAAGACATTTTAAAAATAAATAAATAAAAAATAATGTTTAGCTGAAATCTGCTTTCTTGTAATTTTAACCCATTATTTCTAGTCCTGTCCTCAGGGGCAACAGAGAACAAGTCTTTGCCATCTTCTGTGTGACAGCCCTTCAGATATTTGAAGACCACAATCATATCTCCTCTTAGTCTACTCTTCTCCAGGATAAACCGACCCAGCCCCTTAAACCTTTCCTCATAGGACTTGGTTTCCAGATTCATATCTTTGTCACCCTTCTGAAATCAAGATATATTACATCCAACAGCACCCCCATGATCCAGTAAACAAGTAACTCAGCCAAAAAAGAAATAAGATTAGTCTGGCATGACTTGTTTAGCCCTGGAGAGGGTTGGTGAAGAGGCCCCTTCTCGTGGTGTGAGTGGTGACTAACCACTCACAGTTTCGTTAGCCTGCTATTCTCAGAGCTGAGAGACTTGGGTATTTTGGCTTAGAGGAAAGAGGCTCATGCAAATGGAGCTGAGGTCATCAGTTCTAAACCCCAGACCAGACAGGGTTACACTTATTTTTGACAAATCACTGTTGGCTTCTAGTAATCACAGCCTTGTTTTCTAGATGCACACAGACTGACTGCTTTATAATCTGTTCTAGAATCTTGTCAGGTATCGATGCCAGGCTGACCCATCTGTAGTTTCCCGGATCTTCCTTTCCCCCCTTTTTGAAGATAGGGACAACATTTGCTGGTCTCCAGACTATGTGGACAATTGAGATAGGCAACTCTATTTATTATTAATGACTTCAATGTGTTGAAAATAAGCAAATGCAGGACTGCTGATACAGTGGAGTCAGACTTCACTGCATTTATATTCTTGATAAAGTGGCTGGTGACATTCAAATATTCCTTATCTGGAACTCCCTCGATGTGGAGACAGCCTGCCTGAAGTTACTCGGGGGGGGGGAGGTGCACCCCACAGCCAGCCCCACCTGGGTTGTGTTCAGACAGACCCGGCAGTTCCCTCGCCCGTGGCCTACCCATATGCCCCACCCACACCCCCACACCATAGAGTTGTGGGAGATCATCCGATGCTCTAGGCTGGCGCCCACAACTCTACGGTGTTGACTGGGGTAATGGCCATCTGGAAGAGGAGCAGCAGATGGACAGCTACTCTCCCTCGTCCCAGTGCCCTGGGTTTGGCCGGCCTGCTCTGCCTACACATCTCACCCATTGTGAAAGTCTCTTCCCTTAAATGTTCATCTAATCCTAACCCTGCTCATCTTCTGGAGACACAGAAAGACTTTTCTATTTCGTTAGGCATTCAGTAGGCAAGGATAGGATAGGGTATTACAATTGGGAATTTTAATTCCTTTTTATTTGTATATATTTAAATGTATTTGATGGATTTTAAAAAATCCTGTGCAGTGCTGTTAGAGTGGGATAAAAACATTATTAAATAAATTAATCTGCAGTTTTCCTACATACCTTCTTGCTGATATTGCCACGCTTCAGAATATGATATTAGACAACAGTGCTTCACTCAAATATGCAAGATATTAAACTACAGTGCACTACAATCAAGTAATACTATTTGCTGATTACAACCGAGAGGAGTAAAAGTATGCATGATCCTGCCTGGGTTGAAGGCCCTCACCACAGGCAGGATCAAAGCATGACGGGTCACATGTGAAAATACCCAAAGCCTAGCAAATTGTAGATGCAACTAAAAGTAAAAACATATAAAACAATCCTTAAACTACTTTCTTGTAGGTAGTCCCATTGACATCAGGTAAAACAGTGGTCATCCATAGCCCTTCAATAATTTCATGAGTTTAAGCATTAATTTTCATTTAGTTCAGTCCAACTCATAACTTTATTTGTGCAGTTTGATCAACACCCCCCGGCCCGCCCCCCCGGCCTCCAAGTCAGAGTGTGGTATTTACATTTTAGGGAAGTGATGGTCAGAATTTGCAAAACGTGTTAGGAACAACACCATCCCACCCACCCCCAAAAAAACAGAGCCCCCCCCTTCTTGGTAGCACCCCACAAGACAAAGGGTACAGGGGAACAGAAGGGGAAAAGAGAAAAGAAAGAAAATGCCCCATGCAAAATTGGTCTGGTTGGAAGGAATAAGAATGAAACAAGGGAGGCTCCGGGGTAAACAATGGAGCAGTCAAAAACAGGTGGCCTCCCTCTTTTGAGATGAACCCTCCATGGCTGCCCAAAGCTCTGTGTAAGCAATAGATCGATCGTTAGGCTGATAGCGCCACGCCTGTTTAAAAATAGTCTTCTTCCCCTGTCTATAGAAACTCCCTTTTGCCTTCTTGTTTATCCTGTAGGGATGGGCGAACGTGGTTCAGAAGTTCGGAATTCAGACCAAACTTGACCAGTTCAGTCAACCAAACCGAAGTTCCAAACTGAACTCGATTTTCGAACCGAACTGAATTTCCGAACTCGGTTCTATTCACCCATCCCTATAAGATAATATTCCATTTAGTTCAATGGGGTTTGAATTTCCGAACTCTGTTAGGAAGTTCAGAGTTCAGACTGAACTTCAATAGTTCGGTCGACCGAACCGAACTTCTGAACCGAACTCGATTTTTGAACCAAACCGAATTTTCGAACTCGGTTCTGTTCGCCCATTCCTATTATCCTGCCATGCCCCCCATTGAAATCCTCCAAAGCTTTGTTTCCCCCAACACATCATGCAAAGGTTTCTTTTTTTTTAGCCCTAGCATTCCTAAGTGCCTCTTCGACACCTTTTGTGCACGAAGTGCTGTTGAGACCCCCCTTGCCCCGCCTCTCAGAAACCTATAATTGCCCTTGCCCCCATAAGCAAATCGGTTCATTCTTGAATGCAACACAAGCAGGTTACTCTGTGCGTGCTTGCCTCAAGGATCTCTCCCAGACCATTACACCCTTTTGGTCTGTCCAAGCCTCCTCTCCCACGTGCCCCCCTCTCTCCGAACGCCGCTGAATCTACAGGGTTACCTGTCCCTTTTAAACAGGATTGGAAAGGCAATACTGTTTATTTCCCCCTCTATCCCTTTTTGTCACATCCCCTTTCACCAGAGAAACCAGACCGGAGGGTTTTGCTTTTGAAATACTGTGTGTATATGTCAATTGTGTTTGGGTGGGAGGGTATAGAACTTATTTGTATGTAATACCTAGTCTTGTGTCAACAAACCTCCCTTATTTGTATCAGAGTATCCCCTTTTTGTGTCAGGGTGTGGGAGGGAGAGTCCAGCCAGCTGGCAGTGCATCACGTCCTCAGACTGATCCCAGCAGAGACGTGCAGAGCCTTTTTAATCAATTCGGCTAATTCCCTCTAAATTCAAGAGTTGTTCGGATATTGGAATACCAGCCCCCAATATTCACTCATGGGGAGTGGGTCCATGTCCTAGCATTGGGACCAAATTTCAACACCCCAAATGGAAGAATTCTGTTTTCCAGTTGTGCTGATCACCTGCAGCTCTCTTTGAAAAGGATGGCTTCTTTTATCCCCTATGTCATGAAGACTCAATCTCAGTTTCCCCTGAAGGCCCAGACAATCTCACTTTCTGGAACTGTGGGAGATCTGATTGTCCCATTTAGTGCAAATAAGCATGCAGAAGGAAAAGATATGATCAGAAGGCTCCTACAGCAGGGTAGTATTTACTGACTTCAGCTCAGTGACTCAAGTTCAAATGGCCTTCGATGACAGTAGCGATGTGTCAAAAAAAGAGCAAAGGACAGAGATAGAACTGCCATTAACTCCTCACAACTACCCACGGGGCAACAAAGTTAAAGGTGTGGGTTATCAACCAGAGATTAGTGAGTGAGAGAGAAATAAAAGCCATGCTTGAAAGAATTGAGAATGGTTCTAGATAACAGAGTAACTCTGCAGTAGGGGGAGGATAATAATAAAAAAAATTATGGCATGTAATTTATCACAATGTAGCAGAGGCCAGTATGAGGAGCCATGGAAAATGATATTGAAAAGCTTGCGTAGTGAGAGGCAGCACTTCTGAATTTCTAGGTCTCCCTTTACGTAACTTATGTAATAATATGTGGCAGTGTGGCACCACAAAATGGCTATAGAGCCAAGAGAAGCCACAAAATGGAGGCCAGAAACAAGATGGCATTGGACATGATAGGGTTAATCTTAAAATAAAGCACCGGCCCTTTAAATGTATTGGAGGATTTGGAGTAGAGGCCTATATAAAGACCTAGGCAAGAAGAGGACTTTGGCAGTTACAGGACACAGCTGAAGGAAGCAGACCTCCTGGGAGACCAGCTGTCCAGGGGCTGGGAAGACCCATCAGGCTCTACCAGGGGGCCTTGAGGAGCAACTTTACCTCCAGGCTTCAGAGAGGGATAGGCCTAGCAAGAAGACCTCAACACCCATGTGGGAGAGAACCTTATTGTAAAGGATTTGGCCAAGAGTGTTTAACTGGACATTAACTCAAGGGCTCACTCTTGATGGGTGAAGCCTTGATAAGGTGGAAGTGGACTAGGTGTAGGGGCAAGAATGGAGGCTAGTTATCAAATTTAAAGGAACCCTATGGTACAGAGGTGGGCAGGACACACACCCCTTTTGTCACACAACCCCAAGCTAATTCCCCAGAAAAGGGGAACCTTGTGACAGAATCAATCATCATCATCATCATCATCAATCATTCTATAGTGCCTCCCTGTCATAGCACTCGGAGCACTTTACATATAACAACGTAGTACAACTTTTAAACCTCACAACCTGTGAGGTAGCTTAGGCTGAGAGAATGTTGTGACTGGCCGAAGGTCACTCTGAGTTTTCTGGCTAAGGCAAGACTAGAATCAGGGTAAGATTACAGCAACTCTCATTTTATAGTTCTAGCCAGTGGCCGTGATCTCATGCCCTGTGAATTGCGCACATGCACGGTTTCCGTGGGGCACAATGTGCCTACAATGCAGATTCTGTGAAATTTGCGCACAGCTGTGCATGCACGTGATTTGCGCAGCAATGGGATCAAGCCCACTGTTGCCTGAGAACAGCATGTGAGAGTAAAGGCTACTAAAGGATTGTGGTAAGAGCTGGAAGAGGGTACCCCATCGAATTTGGAGTGCCTGAATTGACATGGTCACATGAATGCAACCCGATAGGCTACCTGCATGCTACCTGGGCTGACTCAACCACCAAGATGCACCGCTTCCACTGCTTCTGCTACTCCTTCTGTCCCAGCCTGCTGCTCAGCTCAGCTAAGCCGAGCAAAACACCACCGTTCCTATAGTGGGGGTGTGCACCGGGCTAGAGGACTAGCGAGAGCAGCAGTGCAGCCGAGCAGTTGTTTCAGCCTGGAGAGCATGTAGCAGCAGTAGTTTCATGGGGTGGTCCCTGGGCTGATTCATCCATCTGGCTGCACCGGTGATCCTCAGGCCCCACGCACACCCCTGCTCTGTGGACTGTGGTGTGCCACTCAGATCAACTGAGCAGCAGAATGGACAGGAAGGAGCAGTGGTGCATCTGGGCAGGTGAGTTAGCCCAGAAGCATGCAGGGACAGAAGCTTCCTGGGGCATCCTAGAAAGACCCACATTTTGGAGCATCTGGGCACCAAATGGGGGCTGGGCAAAACCACTGGGTGCCTAATGGGGTTGCCTGAAAAATGTGGGCATTGCACACAGGTAGTAAATGTGCTACCCACTTCACCCCTAAATTTGTGGTGAATTAGGGTGAGCATGTAGTTGCAGGAGCAGGCCCAAAGTTCGGTGGAACTTCACCACTTACTCGCCCGGCCTGGGGTGGAAAGGGTTAACCCAGTGACCAGGGAATGCAGAGCATGTGACCAGAGGTGGGTGGGTCACATGATCTGGACTGGGGCTACATGGCGAGTGCAAGCCCAGCCAGAGAGAGTGTGTTAGCTTGCAGAGAGCAGGTTGAGGTACTTTGAAACTGTCTGGAACTACCCTTCTGAGGAGGTAGGACTGAACCCTGATCCTGCCCCAAGGAAAGGGAAATGGATTCCAGAATGCCCTCAGGTCAGCAGGAAAGGCCTTAAGAAAGAAACTGCTAAGAAGAGCAAGTGGCCCAGGAGGCCCTAATCTAGGTGGGGTAACCGCTTGTGCTGGGGAAGGGGGGCAAGGGTAGAAAAACTGGTATCCTTCCTGAAGTGAGGGGGCAGCCAAGTCAAAGGGGCTTGAGGTTGAAGGTTTAAAATAGACTATGCATCAAAACCACAACAGTGGCTGCTTGAATGTAGGGACGGGCGAACACGGTTCAGAAGTTTGGAGTTCGACCTGAACTAGGCCTGTTTGCACGACAGATCCTGCCAAACTGAACTAGATCCGAAGGTCGAAATGACCAAACAGTTCGGTCAGTTTGATTCACATTTGGGTGAGTTCATGTGGCAAAAAAAACGTCACTGGAAGGTCAAACGTGACAGGGAAGGTGAGTCAGCTGAGGAGCAGATTTCCAGGCACCAGGGGTAGTGAGGCTTGGAGTAGCAGCTAGCCTGCCCAATCACCATCCCTTTTCGCCTCAGACCACTGGCTTCTCAGTCTGCGATTGGACATGAGGGGGGTGGGGGTGGTAAGGCTGCATGGAGTCAATGGAGCTTGCGGTGAGGCAGGTGCAGCAAGAAACAAAACTGATTGCCTCCCCTCTTCCCAACACCTTCAAGCTAGTCACTGTTCCTGAACAGCAGGCGTTTCAGAAGGCTCCCTCTCTCCCAGCAGTTTTTGTTCCTTCCTATACCTAATCCATTGCCATCCTCCTCCTATTAAACTATAAATCCCTAAATGGTCTAGGCCCTGCCTACCTGCAGGACCACCTCACTGCCCGGATGCTGGATCACCCCTGTGGTCAACCGGGGGTGCCCTGCTCGAGGTCCCCCGAGTCTTCCGGGGGTCACGCAGGGAAGGGCATTCTAAGTGGCCACAGCTGTGAATTACCTCCTAGTGGGGGCGCGACTGGTCCTGGATCTCCCCTCTTTTTGGAAAAGTGTTTAGACCTTGGGGTTCCTCCAGGCATTTGGAGGGGAGAAGAGGGGGAGGGTAGCTGTTTTATAGTTGTATTTTATTTGTTTAATGGTTATTAATGTCCTCCTTATTTGTGGTTTTAAATGATTTTATATTGGATTTTATATTGCTTTTATGTCTATTGTAAGGAGAGGTGGTGTGTGTGTATACATACACACACAAAATCCAACCCACCCTGGCTCGGTCGCGCAGGCGAGTCATTCATATATATATTGCCTTCAGTAGGTTCAGGATTGCAACCATGTATTAGTTGTTGCAAATTTGTTCTCCATATGTGCCCCTTCCCTTGTCTATCATAAACTGTAAATTCAGTCCCAGTAGGGGCTGAAGAGCAGTCTGCCTATAGGCCGCCGGAGCCTCCAGATTTTCCAGCTCTTTAGGGAACTTGGAGCTGGTTGGTCTCGCCGCCAACACAGCACAGCCTGCCCTCCGGAGCCGAGTCAAGCCACAACCAGGACTGGGACTCCTTGGACCCTGTTGGTAATACTCCCCTCCTCCAGTTGTCAGAGGGAGAGGCGGGCAAGGCCAGGGTATTCCATTGATGGCCTTGGGGTAGGGTTTTGGCAGGGGCTGAGGAGTGGTGTGCCTGTCAGAAGCACCACAGACGCTCATCTAAGGGCTGCGCCAAAGGGCCCTTAGGTGTGGCCCTTGGTGGGGCCTGAAGGACTAAGGCAAAAAATCTGTGAGCTTGAGGAAGTGGTAATTTGTGGGAGGATTGGAGGATTGTATAGTGTTTTATGTGGGGGGGGAGGTTGTGGGGGTATTGTATTTTGTCTGTGATGGTGGATGGGATGTTAGGAGGGGAGGGGAATGTTTGGGTTGGGGAGATGGGATTGGGAAGGTATATTGGTGGGAGGGGGAAGGATCTCCTCTGCTGCCAGTGTGGGACAGGCAAGGAGGGGCTGTGACCGGCTGGGGGGGAAAGGCTATTGGGGTCGTGATGGGACAGGGGAGATATGGTCCTAAGAAAGAGGAGGTGAGATTGGTGAGGCGGGACAGGTACTTGTTGCATGTCCTGCTCACTACCCTCCAGGCAGAGGGGCAGGTGGGTCTTGGTCAGAGGGCTCCCGAGCCTGTGATGGTGCTGTTAAATGCGAGATCGGTGGTTAATAAAGCAACAACAGTCCAGGAAACAATCCTGGACCATGCTGCCGATCTCATATGTATGACAGAAACCTGGCTGGACAATGAATTGGGGCCTATTCTGGCTGATCCTGTTCCAGCCGAGTATTCTGTGCAGCATCAGCCATGGTTGGCGGGACAGGGGTGGTGGTGTAGCCATGATTTTTAAGGAGGAGTGGTCTGGGAGGAGGTATCCAGTGCAATCCATATTGGGTATTGAGGGTTTCCACCTTGTGTTTGATTTGGCGGGTGACAGTTTGGGAATGCTGCTGGTATACCATGCACCTGCCTGTGTAGCAGCCTCTCTGCATGCTCTAGCGGAGGTGGTGTCAGGGGTGGTTTTGCGGTTCCTAAAGACAGTAGTCTTGGGGGACTTCAACATTAATGCTGACGCCGCCCTTGGGGGAGTGGTGCATGAGTTCATGGTTGCCATGGCAACCATTGGCCTGTCCCAGATGGCTATTGGCCTGACACATCAGGAGGGGGGGGGGCGCGACACATCTTAGGGCTTGTGTTTTGCACCGGCCTTGAGGCGGGTGTTCCGTTAGTGGGGGAGATATTAACTGCCCTTGTCATGGACGGATCATTACCTCTTGCAGACCTTGCTCCTAGCGCATGTCTACCCCCGGAAGGGTGCTGAGCTGATTTGGATGGTTCACCCCTGGAGGATGATGGAACCGGAACAGTTCCGGATTACTCTCTGACCTTGACAACCCTCTCACTTTGACCTTGTTGTGCTGTGGAATACCTTGCTGACTGAGGCCATTGATCAGATGGCTCCTAGGCATCCGCTGCCCAGGCATCAGCTCCGCAGACCTCCTTGGTTTTCTGAGGCACTGCGGTTGCTGAAGTGAGATGGACAGCATTTGGCGCGATGGTGGTGCCATTTGAGTGCTGAACTGACAGATTACGGCAGCAGCATAGAGCTAGTTTTCAAGCCTATGCTGTGGCTATGCGAGCAGCAAAGAGGGATTTCTTTGCTGCCCCCATAGCGTCTGCAAAATCCCATCCAGCGGAGCTTTTCCGGGTTGTGCGGCGGCTGGTCATTCTGGCCTCCCTCAACCTTGGAGTGCCAAGGCGGAGGCCCTGATATCCATGGGGGCAGGATGTGCAATGTGAAGGGGGGCGGGGCTAGTAGGGGTCAGACTTTCCCGGAACTGTACCGGCAGTGACAGCAGAAGGGCCTGGTGTGGGAGCCCAGTGGCCGGTGTGCACAGTTAGGAGGAACAGATTATCCGGCAGCCTGTTGGAGCAGTCTGTGGTGGTGAGGACCAAGGGAAAGTCTAGCAGAAGAGGAAGGTATTCCGGTGCTGGGTAGGACTACGGGCGGAGGAACAACGTGGGTGGAACAGCTGTCTTGGAGGCGAGCGGAGGGGTGGAGCTGGTGACGTAAAGGCTGAGCGGGGCCTTTAAAAGACTATAGCAGCCGGAGGTGGCATGTGCTGGGTAGGACTACGGGCAGAGGAGCAACACGGTTGGAACAGCTGTCTTGGAAGCGAGCAGAGAGGTGGAGCTGATGACGTGAAGGCTGAGTGGGGCCTTTAAAGGACTATAGCAGCCTGAGAAGGTGCCAGAGGCACGCCCTTGTGAGAACAGCCTTAGACGCCGGCGGCGCATAAGTGCCCCACCGCTTGAGCGTGAGTCAATTTCCCGGCTTGCAAGTATGGCAGGAAGGCCTGGTGGTAAGAAAAAGAAAGGCCAAGCGGGTGTGCCGGCCCCGGCGCAGCCACCATTGGCCAAAGATTGCGAATTCCTTCCCCTTTCTCCATTCTCAGCGCCTGACCCCATCGGGGGTAGCTGGGGTGTCGGCTGAAACCCTAGCTCCCCAGGAGGCCCCTGCGGCTTTGACTAGCTTAAAACCTCTGCTTGGTTGCACTTTGGACCTGATTTGTTTGGACTCTTCTCAGTCGGCCCACATTTTAAGCTCATCTGTAAAGGACGGATCTAGTGTGGACTTGGATGGTATTAACTGTTGTGAACTTTTAAGTAGACAATGCTCCCTGTTAGACAGAGGTCGCAGTCCCTTGTTGAGATTCTCCACATCAGTCTCAGTTTTTCGACCAGTTAGATTCTGTAAGTCTTTGTGCTTGGAATAAAGCGGGATGGTGATCTCAGTCCCTTGATCAATCCTTTTTGAAGTTTTTTGGGGATAGGGACATTCTACCTCCTGGAAACCTGGTGTCAGGATGTCCCTGAGCTTCTGGGGTTTATGGCCTTTGGGTCCCCATGCTGTCTGTTATGCAAATCGGGGCCATCCGTGTGGGGGTCTTGTTTGCTTTATTTCAGTTAGACTGGGGTTTTTGGTGTTGGAGTTGGTTAAGCTTCCCCCTATTGCTTTAGCGGTAGTGGGCAGAATGGGTAACAGGCTTTTCGTCCTGCTTACTGCCTATATCCCCCCTCTCAATGCACCAAGCTTTGGGTGTGAATTCTGGGACAAATTGAAGGACTTTATTTGATCTGTGCAGGAAAAATATCCCTTGGCTTTTTTTGTGTTGTCAGGTGACCTTAATGCTCATGTGGGTGATGATCCCGAGGAGCTTTTGACGCATTGCCCCTCTTTTAGCCCTGGTGCTGTGGTATTAAATCACAGCTCCAGGGATAAGAAATTAAAAGCCTCTGGGCTTAGATGGACTGCCCTGGTGGTAAATTCCAATTTGCAGATTTTAAATAGTGCTTCTTTGGGGGATGTTGAGGGGAACTTTATGTGTATTTCTCATCAGGGCTGCAGTGTGAATGACTACATTGAGGTCTCCCCCAGTTTTCTCCCATATTAAGTTAGTTTTTCGATGGGTCAGGAAATCCACAGTGACCATCTTCCATTACTTTTGAGCTTTTGGCTCTATATTGATTGGGTGTGGGAGGATAGCTGGGTTGATATCAGTGAGGCCAGCATTGGACCCCACAGGTGCTGCTTGCCTAATGATCTCAGCAGGTGGCTTGGGGAAGTGTTGTTCTCTTCTCCTGGCCTGGCAATCAGGGATGCGGTGGTGGGAGCTAGCTCTCATCCTGATTTGACAGCACAATACCTCGGTCTCATTTCCTTCTTGAGGCCGCTCCTTGTCTCCGCCCCTAGCCAGCTGCAGGGCAGCTGAGGGGCTGCCCATAGGGGAGCCCCCTGGTACGACCAGGAACGTAAAGAATTGAAGGCTCACCTGAGTGCCCTGTTCAGCTCTTATAGGAGGCGGAGGGAGGAAAGGATGCTGATCAAGTTTCTGGAAGCCAAGAAGGTATATCGGGTGCTTCTTAGGGGCAAAAAGGCTGCCTATGTTGCCCAGACATGGAATACCCTGCTCTCTGGTGCCAGGGCTAGGAATTCCAGGAACGTCTGGTGGATTATTAATTCCTTTTTGGGTAAACCCCGTAATTTCTGTCCAATATTTATTCTTAGTGGGACTTGGTTGTCTCATTTTTGGACCTTATTTTCAGCCCGGGAGCCCAAGGAGGATCTTTCTGTACTTTTAGCAGAACTTCCCATCTGGCCCCTGGTCATGGAGCTAGAGATGGCTGAGCTTATCCAGTCGCTCAAGACAGGGAAGGCCCCCGGGTACGATTGTGTGCCTGCTGAGCTCAAAGAGTCACGCGGACTGGTGGGTCCCTTTCTTGGCAGCCTTTTTTACCCACTTGGATAAGAATGGTGCCTTTCTGGCCGACTGGGGTAGGGCGGTGATTATCCCAGTTTATAAGGGTGGTGATAGGTCGGACCCCGGGAACTTCAGGCCTATACACCTCTTAAGCATTATAGCTAAGCTGTATGCCAAGCACTTGTTATCTTTGCTGAATAATTGGTTGGGGGAGTCTCAAGTTTTGCATAGGGAGCAGGCTGGGTTTCAGGCGAACAGGTCAACTTTTGACCATTGTCTTGTTCTTTTTCATTTGACCGAGAAGTATGTCCAGGTGAATTCTAAGCTCTTTTATGCCTTTTGGACTTGAAGGCCGCCTTTGATTTGGTTGACAGGCCCCTATTATGGGATAAACTGATTAGCCTGTCGATTGATCAAAGGCTGCTCATTTTGATTCATCTGTTGCATAGGGACTCTTTGTTGGCAGTCAGACTTTCCCAGCAGGGGCATCTTACATCGTGGCTCCCTATTTTTTCAGGAGTCAGGCAGGGCTGCATATTAGCTCCCACCCTTTTCAATGTTTTTCTGAATGACCTGGTCCCAGCGACGTCCTGGGTTGAATTTTTTCTGACCAAGTTGGCCACACGTCATCTGGGCTGTTTACTCTATGCCAATGACGCACTTATCCTCTCCCAGACTAAGGTGGGCATGAGTTGGCAGCTACGTGCCCTTTTTGACTATTGTTCTACCAACAAATTGGTTATCAATTATAAAAAGACCAAAGCCCTCATTTTTGGGAGGGGGAAAAAGAGCTACCATTGGTATATTGATGACCACCCGATAGCTCAGGTCTCTTCCTACAAATATCTCGGGATTTTGTTCCACAAGTCACTCAGTTGGACCCCCCCATAGGGAGATAGCCCTTCACAAACATAAGGGACCGGTTTCTGCTATTGCCCATATGTTCAAGCACAAAGGCCACAGCAGCTTGGGGGTCGCTCTCAAAATCATGCAGGCCAAAGTACGTGCTCAACTCTTTTATGGTGGAGATCTATGGGCTGTGGGTGCCCCACTGGTATTAAACTTTGTGCAGGTTAAAGTTCTTAAATCTTTGCTCCATGTCCCCAGTGGGACCCCCCTCAGCTGCCTTAAGAGTGAAGTTTGGCCAGTTAGTTTGGGGCAAGCTAAACTGGAAGCAGGCGGACTTTTTATGGCTGTGTCTTTACCACAATGCCCATTTAGGGATCCTGGTTTATGTACCCTTGGATCCTTTTGTTTCATCCTGGATGAAGAGCCTGACTTCTCAGATAGCTGCCTGGGGGCTCTCGGTTGACTATTTGAAGGCTACTCAGCTCAGTAAAGCTTGTGGGGAGGTTGACTCAAGGATTTTGGACATTGCCCGCCAGGAGGATTGGGCAGAGGTGGGCTCTTTTGCCTCTTTGGCACACTATAGGTTGATTATGCCTCTTGCCGGCAAGATGGCGGCCTATTTATCTTCTTCAAATTCGAGGAGGCACCTTACTCTGCTTTTGGGGGCTCGGCTCAATGTGCTTCCCACTTGTGTGCTGGAGGGACATTATGCCAGAACCCCTTTCAGTGTGAGATTATGTCCCTTCGATCTTGCTAAGATGGAGGCCATCACACATATTTTGTTTGTATGCCATCTGTATGATGTTCCCCATGCCTAATTGCTGGCCTCCTATATTGACCTATTTCCTGGCAGGACCTACTCCGAGCTGCTTTGCATGTTCCTCTCAGACACTGATATGACCCGTCTGAGGGCTCTGTCAACCTTTTTAGTTCAGGCTTTCGCCTATAGGGACCATTTCCTCAACTTTTTGCCCTTGATCCCTGGTGATGGTTCTCTTTCTGAGGATGATGGGGGCTAAGAGCTGGTTTCCTGGCTTTGGTTATGTTAGTTTTAAATGTTTTTGTATGTTTGTATGGTTTCTCGTCTTGGGTAAAATCCATGTTTGTTTGTTTGCTTGTACTTGACTGCAAGGACCAGACGGACACGCAATAAATAAAATTGAAAATTTTGACCTTGGAGTGGATAAACTTCTGTGACATGTTTTTGGATTATTTTGTGGATAAAATCATTCATATTCATTATGATTTTGATGCCGCACTTATTACACTAGGGGAACCAGAGGTTATGGAAGCCCCATCATGTCCGGTTTTCTGGGATCAGTTTCTGTTGGTGACACCCACCAATGCGGTGGATGTTCTTGGCACAGTCAGGGCCACTTGTTGTGAATTAGATCCTTGCCCATTCTGGCTGCTTAAGACCTGCCGGGAGAGAATGGGGCTGTTGCTGGCTGGGGTGGTCAATGCCTCCCTGCGGGAGAGCAGAGTGCCAGACTGTCTCAAGGAGGTGGTGGTGCGACCTTTGCTCAAGAAACTATCGTTTGACATTGACTCCCCTGCCAGCTATCACCCTGTCTCTAACCTTCCCTTTTTAGGGAAGGTTATTGAATGGGTAGTGGCTCGGCAGCTGCAGGGGCATCTTGATCATATCTGTTTTCTTGATCCTTCCCAGTCTGGCTTCCATCTGGTCATGGTACCAAGACTGCACTTGTGGCTTTGGTAGATGACCTGCACCAAGAATTGGATCGGGGTCGTTCAACCCTGATGATTTCGTTAGATCTGTCGGCTGCATTTGACACCACTGATCATGAGATGTTGGTGACGCACCTGCGGGACTTTGCAGGGGTGGGCGGTACTGTTCTTGAATGGTTCCGCTCTTTCCTGACTGTAATAACTCAGCGGGTTGTGCTCAGGGATTGTTTTTCATCATACCAAGACCTCTCGTGTGGAGTCCCGCAGGGTTCTGTTTTGTCCCCTCTCCTGTTCAACATGTACATGCAGCTGCTTGGTGAGGTGAGGGGGTGAGGTGTCATCAATATGCTGATGACACCCAACTGTACCTCACTTTTTCAACAGACCCAGGCCTGGCAGTCTTGGTTCTTATTCGGTGTTTGGCAGCTGTGAGGGATTGGATGAGGGATAATTTACTGAAGCTGAATCCTGACAAGACAGAGGTGATGTTAGTGGGTAAGGCGATGGAGTTGGTGGGCCCCATCATTGATGGGGTCTGGCCTCCACTGGCCTCCCAGGTACATAGTCTAGGGATGCTCCTTGATGTGCAGCTCCACCTGGATTCCCAGGTGGAGGCTGTNAGATGTTCAGGGCTCTTTGGCCCCGCCACGGGCTTGACTGTGGTTCACTGTGGTTGACTGTGATCTTGTAACGTCTGAAAATACCCATGGTTTCTGATACTATTTTAATCTATCAAATTGAATTAGATTTATCAATGGAAATAAATTTTCAAATTCAACTTATGAATCAGAAAGATACGATTTCTTCAGCTGTAATTGAAAGATTACAATCTAGCCCAGGCTGCAAGCATTTTTGTTTGCACATACTTTAGATGTCAATCCTTAAAGTTTATTTAAAAAGGGGAATTTAAAACATTTTCAAAATTATTTTCAAGGAATGAAGTTTAAGTGTGACTGAGCTTATATTTTACAGGATTCTTCTATGGTTGCTGTCATCATAGTTCTTTGAGTACTGAGCTAAAGTAGGATGACTATTGTTTCTCTATTATTGTCTAGCTAATTAAAAAATCTGAGTGCTGATTGCTGTCAGCTCCCATTCTTATATCTCAGCCTATTTGCAAATAGAGACAAAGGGTGATTTCAGATGATACGGGGCCCTTTGGCCCCGTACTGGAACCACCGGCTTTGTTCCCCGCCAGGGTCACCCCGTAACGGCACAACAGACGTGCCGGGGGGATCCCGGCGGGGAAAGTGGGAGGGGCTGGGGCCGCGCGGCGCAACGTGCAGCCGCATGGCCCCGCCCCCTCCACGCACCCCGCTGCCCACCCTCCAAGGAGACGGGCGGGCGGCGGGGCCAGTGCGGGCACCGCGTCGGGCCAGAAGCGCCGTGGCCCGGGATCCCGCCGGGGATCCCGGGCCGTGGCGCGCGGCCAGACGTGACTTTTCGTTCGTCCCGGCCCGGGGTCCGTTTGACCACGCTTCCCGGGACCTTCCCCCGGCTAGCCCGGGAAGCGTGGTTCAAACGGACCCCATGTGGGGATTCACCGTGGCGAACATCTGGCACGCCGCAAACAGACGTTCGAGACACGGTGACCACAGGTGGGTATTCACCGTGGTTCACCGTGATCTCGTAATGTCTGAAGACACCCAAAGTAATTCAGATGATACCTTTTATTGGACCAACTTCTATTGGTGAGGATACACAAGCTTTCAGGTCACACAGGGCCCTTCCTCAGGCTAGTAAAAAGTCAGAACTATTCTTATAATTCTTATACTACTTATAGTTGCTTATAACTATAGTAACTACTATAGTTGTACTACTTGTTCTGTGTGGCTCAAAGGCTTACACATCCTCACCAATAGCAGTTGAACTACTTTGCCTCCACCTGTTACTTTTGGGACCAACATGGCTACCACACTGTTTTGCCATCTATTTGCATCACAGGGTACTTTCAGACATGATGCTAACCACCCTTGGTGGTTATTTATGCATGTTTCAGGGCTGCATAGGACACCAATACAGCCCTGCAACATGCATAAATAACCACCAAGGGTGGTTAAAGGGTGGTTAGCGTCATGTCTGAAAGTACCCAAATACAGCAGAATTGGGGTCTTTAGTCTTCCCCACACTTCACTCACCTTCTTGAATACTTCTTGAACAACTGAGGGCACGTTCAGCCTGGGTTTGTGTTGGAGTTCAACTTTGCGTTGTTGCTACTGTTCAGACATTCAGCGGAAAATACAGGAAACCCTTTGGTTGGACAGATAAAGGGAATAGAGGCATCTCCTTACAAGTTATGGGACAGGGAGGCAAACATTGAAGGTTTGAGCAGCCTGTGGTTTACCCACCCCCACCCCAAGACATTACCTTAGAGGTCACTAGTGGCCACAAAGGGGTAGGGGTGGGGCAGTCTCTACTATAGCTCCTTCCTAGGAATCCCACTCTGGGGCCCAGATATGTTTCTCCTCCTCCCCCACCCCAGAAATTGCAGCACTGGGGTTGGGGGAAGCCCTGGGAAGAATCCTGGGTAACCTCTATGTAGAAAATGTTTGGTGGGTATTTTAAGTCACTGGTTCATGGGCAGGATACTCCCCTGTGGGGACATACCCCTGCCATGCTGTTTATTTAAGTCAATAAAGAGCTGTGGCCTTGGTTAACCCACGTTTCCCTCCTTCTTATACATTTAAGATCACATAGTATAATCAAACTTTTTTTTATCTGACAAGTTTGAGGATGCAATTTACTGCTTTACTACAGTTTACTGCTATAAACGGGCAGTACTCAGATTCAGGTTTTACCTGCAAAGATGATAGATTAATGACCTAGCTTACACCTGAGTACAGCTGTCAAACTAACTATACAAGGTGATTCCTTATGACAGCTCCTTAAGAAGCTAGAATGTTGACTTTGATCAAGGATAGTTGGGGAGTATTCTTACCGTAGGTGGGGCAGTCTGTCCAAATAGCTTCTGGCAGAAGGTCATTCATTTGTTCAGGAAAGCAAAGGTTGGAAGAAGAGCTGAAACACGTAGCTCATTTGCTAGCCATGGATAATACTTGCAATTTCGAGTACTATGTCAGGTGTCCAGCAGGCTACACAGTTCCAGATCAGGCAGCTGGTTGCCCCAAAATATCTGGTATTGTTGATGCCAAGTTCATGACTGGTGAACATTTTTACCAGTTGGTACCAATCAGTAAATTGGTAAAGAAATTGGTACTGGAAGTTCAACAACTGGTACAGGAAGTTGAACAGTCGGGACAAAAAATGTTTTTTTAAAATATTGGGTAGTCCCTTGGGTGCTAATTGGTTACCCTCATGTTACCAGGTCGGGTAGACTACTGCAAGTTTGACGGGTATACCTGTTTTTGCAGGTGCTTATTTTCACTCTAGGTATTACAGCACATGCTTGGAGAGTGCAGGCCTTCTGATGTAAGCAATATATAGACCTCTTCCTCATGCAGACTACCTAGAGCTATACTTAATTGGTTTATGGTCCTTAATTGATTTATGGTCCTATAAGCTGTACTTAATGGTTTATGTTTTAGGGTTGGAGTTTATTTGTAATAACCTACATCACGGTGAATCAGACCTTTTCTTTCTCTCTACTTATGTGGACATGCCATAGATTCCAAGAGTCTGCAAGCTTCCCACTATCTTTGGGTCTTATTTAAACAAAAACTGTCAAGGGTCTATTGTATATTGCTTATTCTTATGCTTGGTCTTCCTTCAGGTAATTAGTATATAAAAGTCACTTATTAATAACACATACATGATAGCAGCAGCTGATATTTTATAGATCTACTTTTACTGCAGAAAATGTAGTCATTTGGGGAATCTCAATAGCTATAAACCTGTACACAGATTTTTACAGTGCTGAGTAAGGATGGGTAAAATTAAAACATAAAATTTCTCCACCTTCTTTTGGTTTCTCTTGGGGGGACATTTTTCATTGGGAGGGTTATTTTATTTATTAACTTCAAACAGCAAACACACATACACACAAAAATCTTCTTTCTAGAGGTAGCCAGAATTAATGAAACTAATATTGTATGCAGACAGGAATCGTCCTTGGTAAGTTACTCATTAGGTGCTCTGCACAGAAAGATCTTCTGTTTTGACACCCTGATTTCTTGTTTCCTGACAGTGGTATAATTTGCTCTAAGACTTACTTTAATCAGAACCCAAATATTTCTTATGCAGCATTGGATAGAAATAATTAAATTTGGTAAAGCTACATCAAGCTTCACTATTAAAAGAGAAAGGGAAAAAAGAACAACGAAAAATCCTTTGTATTTAATCACATTGACCTCTTCTTCAGAGATAGGTTTAATTAAAACAAATGCCTCTTAAAACAGATTCCCCATTTATAAGTTATTATGAAGACCTATAGGTATAGGGTTTTTTAAATATGTATACAATACATGGCAATGTTTTTCTTGTTGGATGAAGCACTGGAGGAGAAGATAAGGATGTTGTGATTAAGGCTTTCCATTTTAAACTTTGATATCCAGGGGGTTATAAATCCACAAAATAAATCCCCTTAAGCCAAGAACTTGGCATTTTTAAAAAAAATGACAACACAGGAGGGGCTTTATTATTAAATGAAAAAAAGCTGTGACCCACACAAACTTCCCCAAAGAAGAGGATTTTCTGTTCCTGAAGAATTATCTTCTCAGCATCAGCTGGTCTCATGTAAAAATAGACGAATAGGATAGGATAGGACAGACAAGACAGACCAATGGAAAGGGCTCCATTTGTCTGAATGACTGAAATTCATCTCAGTTCAAAATTTCATTTGATATAATAAATTACTCCCATTGTGCAGTGACGTTGAAAGGGGTTCTGGCGAAGAAAATGGAATGGGACCCCCTGTCCTTCCTCCTAACAACAGGAGACACAGAAGCACCCGGGAGTGGTCCCCAGTGTAGATACAACACTAGCTGTACCCTTGAATTTCTCCAAGGAAGACTGTTTGATGATTTTTAGCTTCCTTTTTCCTTTTGCCTCTTTCAAATGGTTTCCCATGTTTCATGAACGCACTGGGGCTGATCCTACACCCCTGCTCACACTACTTATGTGCTCATGTTTATGTACGCACTGCTTATGCGCGCATGTTCATGTTTACGTGAAGTTTATGAGCAGCTTGCGCACCATAGCCCCAATAGCAAGAGTGCAAGTGAGGTCCATGGGGGGGGGTTGTGTGCAAGGTGGACGTCCCCTGTTTTCATGGAATGCAGGGGTTAGGATCAACCCCCACTGTTTGTTAAATGAATGCACCATCTTGCAGTTATAGGTGTCAGAATTGGAAACTGTGGCTGGTTTTCCTCTCCTAAATTCACTTGGAAAGTTAGGTCTGTACAGTGTTGTGTCAGGGCGGAGCAGTTAGAGAGCCTTAATGTTAGGGATGGGCGAACGTGGTTAGGCTGTTCGGAGTTCGGACCGAACACAGTCTGTTCGGACGTCCGAACCGAACGTCCGTACCGAACTCTTGAACGACCTAACAGTTCGGTTGTGTTCAGATGAGTTCAGGGGCAGGAAAAACATCTTTCCAGGGGCGAAAATTAGGTTTCGGTTTCGATTTTGTTTTGGTTTTGCTATTTTTGAATGTTCGGCCAAGTTCAGCCAAACCAAACTCGGCTGAACCAAACCATCGAACCCGAACTCAGGTTTCAAACCGAACGACCGAAAATCCAAACAGCATTCTGTTCGGCCATCCCTACTTAATGTTGCTCCTGGTCCAACTAGGACATCTGAGTGCTCACACCTGTGCTTGGCTGAAGCTCAGAAGGAAGAATGTCTGGTGTGAAGAGAGGCTTTAGGTGTGGCTCTGGCTGTGAGAGCAGAGCAGAGTCCTGAGGGAAAGGATTGTTCACCAGCAGGAGCTGAAACCCAGTGTTTACTAGCAGCGAACTGGACTGAGGAGAAAGGCCCATCAAGGAGAAACCCCTGGCTTCATCCCACGGCTACGTTAGAGAGATGGGAGTCTACTGGATCCAAGTTGGACCTTTCCTTATTTATACAGAGCACAGTGACAGGAGAGCTAGGCTTTATATGTTTGAGGTGACAACCCCTGAGGACCAAGGGAGAAGCCCCTAACTGGTGGATTGGACTGACTATAGGAGTGGTGGAGGCCAGACTCCAAGCACCTTAGTGTGTCTGCTCAAGACTAGATGGAGTTTGCAGGGATTTTCTCAAGCTGTGTAGCAGGGACCGGAACTCAGTTCCTCTAGAGTGCCATCAGGATCCGGTCCCTCTGTCACAAGTATGTTTTTATATTTTAAAAAGGGGTTCAGAACATAGTTACTATGGCTTCCAAAGTTAGACAGCTAAAAGAAAGGCTATGGGAGGAGTGGGGGCAGATTATGAAGGAACCCCTTCAATAAACTGGCTCATGTTGAATGGTGAACACCATAAATAAGTTGAAAGCAATGGTACTGCTCACAGAGTCAAATATTAACTCCAACTGCTATTATAGTCTGGTACAAAGGGGTGGTGTTTTTGTTCATGTTTCTAAATGGTTTCCCTAAGTCATTTATGGGTTATCGGTGGAGGCTAAGGTCACATTCACACCTGACATAGTGCAGCAGCAGCAAGACCCGTGAGGGAAGATGTAGCAGCGCAGAGGACCCCGATGGTGGAAGTAGAGCAGAATTTTTCCGCGGATTCCCTCACGCATGTCAAGGCGTGAAATCCTGCCCTGACATGCTCAAGAGAAACCGCAGCAGAACCCGATTCGCACCAGCTCTACTTCCCCCATTGTGCTCTTTCCTGCTGCCATGTCTTTGCTCTGCTACCACTGCCGCAGCAGGTGTGAATGCAACCTAAGTGGTATGTGATCTAATGCCAAAATTATATGAGATTATAATATTAATCCCTTTCCATAGACAGATTAAATGGACACGGACAAAAGAGCATTTAGGATCCCTTCAGCACCTTTGCCTCCTTAATCCACAAGACAGATTCTCCTCCAAAGCTCTTCCATTTAACTTTAGAGGGGTTAGCTTCTCTATGGATATTTTTGCCTTTTCTTGGTTCCTATTCCATTGCCTTCTTTTTAAATTAGTCAGCCAGCTGCCAGCTACTCTGTGTCTGATTTTATTCCCCCTAGGTCTTCAACGACTGTGATGTTAACATCCCAAGGATCCTTATTATTATATTCCACTTCAGAGACGAGTATATGCTACAGGCAAAGTTTAGAATTGGGTTTACTGTGGAATGCCTAGGTAGTATATACAATGCAAAAAATTCATAGTCAAAGCTCCTAAGTATGAATATTTTTACACTATGCCTAGGGGACGGTGCTGGGGTTGGGTATATTATTGCCTAGAATACCTGCCCAAAAGTTGATTGGCACTGTATAAAATTGCTAGCCATTATATAGAATACCTAGGTACAGTCTAAAATCTAGTTAATATTTTATATTAGACATTAGACATAGCCAAACAGAAATAGGGGCTGATCCGAGTGCACACATACACCATGTTCACACACCACATGCATGCAGTATGGGCATGCACCAAGTACAGAACATGAATGCACGTTCTACGCTTGGTGCATGGGCACAACCTGTGCATGATGCATGCACACACCTTGAATTATAGCCAGAAACGTTCTATGCATTCCCCTGATATTGTATACCAGAGGAGGGAAACTTTTTCCCTCCCAGGGGCCGCTTTGAAATTGAGTAGAAACTCTGAAGGCTGCATAGAAGTTGGGTGCTCAGGAAGGAGGAGGACCCAGGTCATGAATCTGTAACATGGATCCGTTTCCTATCTTTGGGTGTTTTCAGACAAGTTGCTACCCCACATGGCCACCTAGGAGCTGAGCCACCAATCCAACAGTCCACCTGAAGGTGGAGTGGCCAGATGGATGCTCCCATGAGTCATGGAGGATACACTCATGGCCATTCGCAGAACTTTGTCAGGAAATCAGGAATGCTACATGCGAGGCCAGTCAAATGTACGGTGACCACTTCTGTGGCCATGATAACCATACTTGTAGCTGCCTGTTTCAATTACTCCCCACACTCTCCACCTTTTGTGAGTGTTCTGTGGTAGAGCTACACATCAGCCACAGATCCCACCCCACCTCACCCCCATCAACTTGCTCATTTGAAAACACCCCATCTGTACATGCCCTCATTTCTGAACCATTGCCCTGAGGTTAGTTTTTCAGTTCTTCATTCTTATACAGGAGGTTGTCAATGCCAGTAGTATAGCTGCATTTAAAAAGGGACTGGATAAGTTCTTGGAAAATAGGTTCATAAACAGCTATTAGCCAAGTAGATTATGAGATGGGAACTTCTTATTGTCGGCAGCAGGGAGATATCAACAGGGAATGGATTGCTCATTCTGACTTCTGATACTTCTCCCATGTGACCAAAATTGGTCACTGTAATAGAGACAGGATGCTGGGTTTGATGGACCATTGGTCTGACTCAGTATGGAACTTCTTATATTCTTCAGTTCAGTGGTAGGAACTGTATCTCTCTACTCCCTCTCTCTCTTCATCTATTCAAACTCGCCTCACCAGCCACCTCTCTGAAATCTCTACCTGGATGTCTCAATGTCAACGTCAACTCAAATTCAACATGGCTAAAACTGAACTCCTTATCTTCCCCCCTCATCCTTCCTCTCCCTCTTCCCTGTCGATCCTTATTGATCGGGTCACCATCCTTCCCATCCCCCAAACCAGTAGCTTAGGCTTCGTTTTTGACTCACCCCTTTCTTTTAAACCCTACATCGACTCTGTTGCCAAATTCTGTCGCTTTCCCCTCCATAAGATTCGCCCTTTTCTCTCTGTCTCCTCTGCCGAAACCCTTGTTCATGCCCTGGTCATTCCTTGCCTCAATTACTGTAACCTCCTTCTCACTGGTCTCCTCCACTCTCACCTTTATCCCCTTATCTCCATCCAAAACTCTGCTGCCAGGGTCATCCACCTCACCTGCCGCTTCGACCACGTGTCCTCTCCCCTCTTAACTGGCTCCCCCTTCCTGAATAAATCATGCACAAGATCCTAGTCTTCATCTATAAACCTTTTCACAACTTTGCTCTCCCCTACCTCTCCGCTCTAATTTTCCTCTGTACTCCAGTCTGTGAACTCTGCTCCGCCTCTATCCCCTCTCTTGCCCTCCCACACCTCCTCTGCTCCCCTAACCACCTCTGTCCCTTCTCCATAGCTGTCCTCCATGCCTGGAACCCCCTCCCTGCCCACATCTGACTTGCCTCCTCCTTTTGTACATTCAAATCCTTCCTCAAGACCAACCTCTTCTGCTCTGCCCTCCCTGACTCCTTGCTCCCCTCACCTAACCCCTGTTGATACCTACCATCAAGGACAATATGTTACTTGAGATCTGTGTACTCATATCCTCACCACATGGACCAGCCAGCCATCATTCTCAATGTAACCAAGCCAAGAACATGCACCTGGGACCTCTCATCTTCATGAATATTACACTCCTTGTCTCTCCCTCTGTTCCCCTTACTTCATCTCCCCTCTCCCCCCCCCCCCTCTCTCAGATTGTAAGCCCCAGGGCAAGGACCATGTCTATTCCTTTACTTTGTAAAGCAGCTGGTACATTGCTGGCACTATATAAATGCTTGCTAATAATAATAATTCTTCCACACCACTACTGAATACATTTCTGGCATTTCCACTTTCAAGGGCATAGCTACAGCTCCATGGCCCATGCTTTTATGGGGCCCAATAGGATCATCCTCATAGGGACATCAAAATACCCTACTTTATCTCTGCCAGAGCTGCCATCAGAAATCAGTGGCTGCCACTCAACCCATGGCATCTAGTTTCACACCTTGCCTCCCCTACTCCAATTTCCAGCCAACCTCATTCTGTTCCAGTGGCTCACTCGCACTACCCACTCCAGTGCCCTATCCTCTCCCCAGGGCCCTATTAAACCTAGCTACACCACTGGCCATTTTACATATATGTAACATAGGGTGTTTTTTAGCTGGACACACAGAGCCTACTGGCCCCCAGAGCTCCTTCTGGGGCCCACTCCCATTCCACCTGTTGTCAACTTCATCTGGGTCTGCAACAGATGGACTCGTGGTGTCTCTGGGCTGTAGTCCACCTGCACAGTGTGCCCCTCCCTGCACCATAGGGTGGTGGACAGACAACACTCTAGGCTGTCACCCGCAACTCCATGGTGCTGAATGGGGAAATGGTTGTCTGGGTGTGGAGATGCACAATGGGTCCATCCAGACAGACAGACACCGGCTCCACATTCAGCCATTGCCATGGGTTTCGCCGGACTGCTTCACATGGAGTGTTCTGGGATCCTCCAGATCATTGCCAGCAGGGCTGGCCCAATGCAGACACAGCCTGCTTCAATTTTTTTCACCTCTGGCAGACACCTTTAGATGGACTGGTCAACCTGGGGGTGACAGAGGCACCCTTGGTGCTGCCTCTTTAGGGGTATGCAATTCATTTTTGTTATTATGATAATGAAAATTAAAATTTACATTTTTTTTCTTGTTATTGTAATAACAAAGATGAAAAATAATAACAACAAAAACAAAAATGAAAATGAATTTTAGTTTTTGAAATAATGGGGAAAAAATGAAAAATGTATTAATAGCTATAATTATTTGTTTCTTATTCAATTCTGATGTAACTTGGGTAAAGTGTACCCCCAAGAAGGGTACTATGTGAACAAGACTATGAAAATATGGGATAAAGGGAACCGATTTTATAAGCAATTTAATGTTGTGATTTTAAGAAAAGCTGCATACACATTCTTGGCTACAACTTCTTTACCTTTTGTCCAATTTACATGAAACCTGGGAATTTTCAGTCATTTCCTAAAATTACCAAACCTGATAAATTTCAGAAATATTGGACAAAGGGTCTTGATGTTATAAGACATTAACTTGAAAATGCATTTCTGGGAGTAACATTTTTATATTCCATCCTGTTTCCAAGATATTTGGGAGGAATGTATCCCACACCATCCCTGTCATCTATGCTAAACTACAGGACAATTTGAAAAAGGGCCCCAATTTTATAAGCAATTGAAGTTATCCCCTTGAAGACCATTATTCAGATAAAAAGCAGCACATGCAGTGCCAGTCAGAGGCAGGCACCAGGCATGGCAGGGGGAGGAAGGCTGAAGAATGGAGGATGGGGAACAACCCAACAGACTGATAGATTTGTTCACTGGTCAATTACTAAATGCTTCCAGCTTTACAGGACCAGTTGGTGGTGGCGGCTTTGAGGCGAGCATAGGGGGCAACCCTGAAGTAGGCATAGAAGGTACATAACTGGGACTCTGTATAGCATCCCAGAAATCAGGAGACATGGTTTGCACATCTAGACTGGCCAACCAATAACATCCTGCAGCCCAGTGACAGAGGACATAAGAGAATCTCTATCAGCTGTTTCCTAAGCAGATGCTTCCGACTTCCCAGTAACAAGTGCGGGAGAGATGTTGGGATGGTCACAGCACAGAATGAGGATATTGGGTTGACATTTCTGCTGGCCAATTGGCATCACAAACCGATCTTATACCACAGTGACATGTAAGAGAATCCCTGGCATAGGCTCCTTCTGTGACTATGCTGTGGGGCATATAAAATTGCGACCCTTTATCACAACCTTCCAATATTTGGCATAGATGATCCTGAAGGTGTGCGATACAGGTCTGCCAATTTTCATGTACAGTGGTTGGACTAAAAATAAGTTATAGTCAGATATACATTTATAAGTTAATTTCTTATACAACCAGGACCCTTTATCTGATATTTTTGAAAGTTGGCATAGAGAATAAACTTAGAGATGGGTATTAGCTTGACATGTTTCATCCACATTAGATGGGAGACAAAGAAGGTACAGTCAGGAATGTATATGCAGATTTTTCCAAAATAACAATTTCACTGCTTCTAAAATCGCATTCCTTTATCCAATCTTTCTGAAATTTGGTACATGTAATGTCTTACATTGGAGGTACAATCCCACCAAAGTTTAGACAAATATAAAAAAAATATTAAAAGGTACAACCGAAAATGTGTTTTTCCATGGAAATCGAAAACAAAAGCAAAAACAAAAACAAAAATTTGATATTTATGGGGCGGAAATGAAAGATTTAAAAAACAAAAAAAAAAAAGAATAACTATGTGGGTCCTTGGTGCACATCTCCATGCCTCTGTCTGTTTACACCCATACTCTGACAGTTCATTGAGTTACTTTTTTCTGAAAGCTATTCATAACTTCTTTTCCCCAGTGTGATCTCGTTTTGAGAGGAATATAAAACCATGGCAGCAAAAAAGGCATGGAAAGTACATCAAAGGTCAACTAGGACTGTGACCCTATCTGAAGATAGAACAACCATCCATTGTTGGGATTCCCCACCCACAGTTTGGAAACATTTGCTCTACAATGTGACATAGAAAGGTACACATCCCTTCCCCCTCCCCCCGCAAAATCATGATTTTTTTCAACAGCATTGGTTCATTAAACACTATTATAAATGACAGTGGTATTTTATCATTGTGGAATATTGTATTTTTTAAATAATATAAGATGAAGTCAAACCCACCTGCTTTTGTTGAACTACCTAAAACTAGGCATTTTAACTTATTGTTGAAATGAAGTTTTATTCAAATACTTCTAAACAGCTAATTACCCAAATGCATTTACAGCCTTTTATAACTAATGTTTTTCCATGTCACTGCCTTTGCTATATAGATATTCTCATTTCCACTTCTACTATCTTTATGTACAATGGATTTTATCAGAGTATTAAAAATAAACTATTAGGGATGGGTGAACGCAGTTCAGAAGTTCGGTGTTTGGCCCGAACTCGGCCTGTTCGGATGATCGAACCCGAACCCGAACATACCGAACAGAACCGAACACCAAACGTCAAAATGACCAAACAGTTCAGTCAGTTCGGATCGCATTCGGTTGTGTTCGGGTGGCTAAAACGTGGTCTTGGTCTACTCTACTGTCACTCTGTCACTGTCAGGTCACTGGAAGGCCAAATGTAGCAGGGAGGGGGAAGTCATCTGACTCAGCTAGGAGCAGACTTCCAGGCACCATGGGTGGAGGGTGGCTTGGAGTAGCAGCCAGCCTGCCGAATCACCATCCCTTTTCGCCTCAGACCAGTGTCTTGGCAGTCTGCGATTGGCCACAGGCTAGGCTGCACGGAGCCAATGGGGCTTGATTTAAGGCGGGCGCAGCAAGAAACAAAACTGTCTGCTTCCCTCCTTCCCAATACCTTCTGAGCTAGTCACTGTTCCTGAGCAGCAGGCGTTTCAGAAGGCTCCCTCACCCAGCATTTTCCAGCTCCCCAATCCATTGCCATCCTCCTCCTATTTCACCCATCCAACCCATCTACCCCCATATTCTCATTTATTTACATTAGCTTTGATAGATTTAGTTGTTATTTTTTGTTTTTATCCCTCCCTGTGTTCAATCTTCAATCTTCCTCCTTCCCTCCCCCCTCCATTGAATATTCCCTCCCCATTCCCTTCCCCTGTTTTTTTGATTCATTAGAGTAGTAGTATATTATTAATTTATAGATTGATTTAGGTTTCATTTCAGTTTTGTACCCCTCCTTGTCTTGTTTGTGATTGCCCCCCAACCCCCATCCCATATATTCATAGGTAGATAGATAGGATTAGGTCGATACATTTTTGTTTGAGTAGTTTAGTTTAAGGTTTACTGATAGAGTGAGTTTACTGTTTTCTGTGATTCAGCTTTAGGGTTTGTTGGAGTTATTCATAGCATTTAGAATACATTTATTAGTTAGGTAGTTAGTTAGTTATTAGTGTAGATATAGAGATATAAATATTTGATAAAAAAATTCAATAAAATTTTTTTAAAAAATTATATATTAAAAAACATTGTTTTTTTCGGGAGAAATGGAGAAGGGAAGGAGAGGCCGATCTGCTGCCCGTAGGGGAGGCAATGGGGCACGTGCCAGAGGCAGGCGGGGCCGTGTACGAGGAGCAGCAGCAGTAGCCAGAGGCAGAGCGCATCACCCCCTCCAAAATCAGCAGGCCTGCTTTAGGGCAACAGGCTGCTCTGCAACACCTTCTGGCAGTGCCCTGCACTGACACGCAGGGCACTGGAAAGCCTGTGGGACTTGAGGCTCAGGCTGCATCTGTCTCTGCTGTGGGTGGTGCTGGAGCAGGTGCTGGAGCTGCTTCTACCAATGTTCCTCCAGGGCCACCAATGTCCCCCACAGTCGAGGCAATCTCAGGCAGTCCAGAGCTAGTGGATCCCACCCCGGCTGCTAGAGGCAGGGCCCGATCCCCAGGCAATGCCAGTACTAGGGAGAGGAGGAGGAGCAGAAGCAGCAGCAGCAGCAATAGCAGCTACAGAGGGGGGCACAGGGAGAGTACCAGCAGCATGACAGGCACGGGCAGTCTAGCCTCTGGGTCCCAGTACTCCCCTTCACGGGACATCACCATTATCGCCGGGAACAGTGAGGAAGAGGCAGTCAGTGACACTAGTGCCACAGAGGAGATCTATGTACATGAGGCGATGTCTGACCCTTCTCCCAGAGCTGCATCACTAGTGACACAAAGTTCTCCTTCTCCCAGCAGTGCTGGCAGCAGTGTGTCTGCTGGGGCGGGCAAGAAAGCAGCAGGAGAGGGGGAATCCTCTGTCTGGGATCATTTTAAGCTGGTGCGGGCAGATGATCCCAGACAGGTGCAGTGCACGCTGTGTAAAAAGGTGGTGAAGTGTGGGCAGGTGCTTGCCAACCTTGGCACAACTGCAATGGCCAGGCACCTGAAGGAATGCCACAGTGCTGTGTTGCTGAGCAGGAAGGCAGGTGAAGTGGATGCCAGCAGGTTCCCGAGTCCAGCAACCAGTCGCCCGGCCCATTCAGCGGGCCAGCATCCTGCACCAATGGCTGCTGCGTCTACCAGCAGGAGCAGTATGGGGGCAGAACAACAGCAGGACCCTCCCCAGCAGCACCGTCAGTCCACCATGGAGGAGGGGTGGGGCAATGTGTCAAGGCCATCAGCAGGGCACCATGGCACAGGTTTCCAGGAAAAAGACAAGCGCCTGGTGGCCAAGATGATTGCCCTGGATGGCCAGTCCTTGTCCATTGTGGAGGACAAGGGCTTCCAGTGGCTGATTGGGTTCCTGGCCCTCAACTTTAATTTGCCTTCCCACTCCTCCCTGAGTCAGACTGTGGTCCCACAGCTCTATAGGGCTTTGAAGGAGTGGGTGAGGGAGCAGCTTGCAGGAACTGGGGGGCAATGGTCCACTTTACCATGGACCTGTGGTCACCCAGAAACGCTCAGCATGCGTACCTGGCGGTGACAGCACACTGGTGGCCAGACGCAGAGGCAGTGCTTGGCAGTGGCAGGAGGGGATCTGAAGCAGGGTATATGTGGACCCTGCTTCAGGCCCAAGTTATGGACAGCTCCCACACTGTGAGGAACCTAGAGGCAGCTCTGGCCACCATGATGAGGAAGTGGCTCACGCCAGGCGCAGCCTTCACCAAGGGGTGTGTGGTCATGGACAACGTGGCCAATATCCTTAAGGCAGTCCATGATGGGGGGTTCACGAGCATTCCTTGCACCACACACACCCTCCACCTGGTGGTGAAGGATGCTCTGGGTTTGGGTGATAAAGGGATTGGGCCAGGCACCCTTAGCTCCCTGATCGAGCGGGGGAGGAAGCTGGCGGGCTTCTTCAACCAGAGCGTCAAGGGCAGCGAGCTCCTCCGGGCGAAGCAGGCTCAGCAAGGGTCCCCGGTGCACACCCTTATCCAGGTTGTCTCCACCCGGTGGAACTCCTCCTTCCTGATGCTTGAGCGGCTTCTTGAACAGAAGAACTGGAGCCCTGCATCAAGTGGAACTGGAGACAGACATCGAGGCACCTCCAGGGTACATCAGGGAGGAATGGGATATTATATCCCAAACCGTATCTGTCCTGAGACCATTCCTGGGCATCATGGAGACAATGAACAGCCCCACTGCCACCCTCAGCCAGGTGACCCCACTGGTGCACAGCCTCTGCAGCAGCCTGGATAAGATTCTGGGGGTGGGGAGGGCAGGATCATGGCTCTCAGGGCAGGAGAATGTGCGCTGAGGTGATAGACCTAGCTGAGAAGTTGAAGGCGAGCCTGAGCACACGCTTCGAAAACTTCCTGCACCAGGACGAATATGTCCTGGAAACCATGCTGGGCCCCAGGATCAAGGGCATCATGGCACGCGATACTGTGGTCTATGGCCTACAGAAGGGGACGCTGGTCGAGAAGGTCAGGCAGGCAGAGCGGGCCATGCAGCGGGATGCCCCTGGGGATGGTGGGAGTGGGAGCAGCGACCCCTTCCAGCTATCTGGGTTTATCCCTGCCTCC
This sequence comes from Sphenodon punctatus, assembly GCA_003113815.1. Classification (NCBI taxonomy): domain Eukaryota; kingdom Metazoa; phylum Chordata; class Lepidosauria; order Sphenodontia; family Sphenodontidae; genus Sphenodon; species Sphenodon punctatus. Next base: position 651,706 of record QEPC01009399.1, on the reverse strand, counting down.
AGCCCTAGGTGTAGCAGCAGCACCAGCAGCAGGACCCCTACTGCCAGCAGCTCCTCCTCTGTTCTGTCCACTCAGGGGAGCATGGGGCCCAGCGAAAAAGAGCAAGCAGCATGGCTGAGGGCAGTGGGGCAGGTGATGACCATCCAGAGCTACCGGAGGGAGTATGATGGCACCTCAGCAGCAGTGGAGACCTATCTGGAGAAGGAGCCATGCATAGACCCCCGCAGCGATCCCTTGGCCTACTGGGCCAGAAAGGCCAATGTGTGGCCAGCCCTGTCCAAAGTGGCCAAGGGTATCCTGTCCTGCCTACCAACCAGTGTCCCCAGCGAGAGGGTCATCTCCATTGTGGGGGACATATGCGCTCTGCACCGCCAGAGACTGGGAGCCAAGTTGGTGGAGCAGTTGCTCTTTCGGAAGGTTAACCTTCCGCGGCTGGGATTCTTGGAGCTGCCCCTGGACAAAGAATGATGGTGCAGTGGCACACGCCATCCCATGCCAGGGGCAGTCTTTGGACAGGGCTCCTCCTCCTCCTCCATCTGGGCTAGGGCTAGGCTACTACTACTGTGCTGCTGAGGTGCTGTCCCTCCGTCCCAATGCCTGGCACCCACCTTGCCTCTCTCTCTCTCTCTCTCTCTCTCTCTCTCTCTCTCTCTCATACTAGACGGCCTCGGCCACCTTATCTGACTGACCTCAGGATGCAGGCTGGGCTTAGGAAACAAACAAACTGTAAGCCTGCCAGCCAGCTTATGGCTCGCCAATTCCATATGATCTCGGCCTGCCTTGTGATGCTGACTGGCTCTCACTCTCTCGCGCTGCACAGTCTTTGCTAGCCTATCTGATTGCCCTACTTCCAATATCCCAGTCTGCCTGCCCTACTGACTGCGATGTAATGCTGCCTGTCTGCCCACCCTGCTTGCTGCCAAGCTCAAAGCATGCATCACTCCTGCCTCCCATGTCAAGGTGCCTGTCTTCCCACCCAGAAAACTTTATTGCAGATCTAGAAATAGCAGAAAAAGAAAGGAACATTAGAAGTGCCATACTGTGTCAGACCAATGACCTGTCAAGCCCTGCCTGCATTCTGTCTTCACGAGTGGATGGACTGGGTAGGACTAGGCCTTTGTAGTTATTGATGGATGAATGAATGAATGAATTAATGAAGTTTATTGTCTCAGCACATTTACTATCACAATACAATTTAATAATAAAAATGAGTTTTTTAAAAAAAAACCACTCGTAGATTAATACAAGTGCACCACCTAGATTTCATTCTTACTTCACTCTTAGGATTCCTCTAAGCGATTCTTTCCTTATCTACAAGTAGCCAAAAAAAAATATTAGTTATAAGATATTCCATTTAGTTCCATAGGCTTTAGAATAGTTAATAGCAGTTAGATTTAGTGTAGATATATATAATATTGGATTTTAAAAATTGAATATTTTTTTTAAAAAAACTAACAATATAACAAGACATAAAAATAACAAACTTCTAGTGTCTCAGGGCCAAACGATACCGATACTGAAAATAAAATCTTCAAAGTCGGTATTGATATCGGCACCGATATCAATATTGATGCCAATTTTCTGAATGTTAACAACCGAACCCAAACATGGGTCCCAAACTGAACGACCGAACTGCCAGACATCCGAACCACATTCTGTTCGCACATCCCTATCAACTGAGTCATCCCCAGAAAGAAGGAGAATACCGTGTGGGTTAAACTGGCACAACTTGGAACAACGCGTTCCCACAGGATGCTTCTCCCATGAAAGGTCCACTGAAGTCCACCTGCGTACAAGTTAGCATGGTGCACAAGAGCAACACGGTGCCAGCAAGGATCAGCCCCCCTAAGGAAGCAGCCACCGTCATTACCTTGCAGCTGTTGGTGCAGTGGTGATGGGGTGGGTGTGCACTACAACTACCTGACCATTAGCTTTTGGGGCAGACCTCATCGAGGAGCAGCAGCAGCAGGCATGGTAGTGGAGGGGAGTAGGGGACTCTTGAAAGGAGGAGGAACATCCACATATGTCCCTTAGGGATGGGCAAACAGATCGTGGTTTGGGTTCGGCCGTTTGGTTTGGCTGCGTTCGGTTCGTTCGTTCGGTTCGTTCGCAGGGTTTGGGTTTGGCTATTCAGTTAGGCTGTCCGGTTCGGGTTCAGCTGTTCGGGAAATGTTTTTATATGGGTTTTTTTGTTTGTTTTTTATATGTTTTTTTGTTTTTTATTTGGTTTTATATGGGAGGCTCTGTTCTTGGTCCTCTCCTCTTCTCGATCTATACCTCATCCTTAGGCAAACTCATTGCCTCCCATGGCTTCCAATACCACCTCTATGCTGATGACACTCAACTCTCTCTCTCT
>QEPC01009399.1:630345-649250 GCA_003113815.1 Sphenodon punctatus | reverse complement strand
TTCAGTTTAAGGTTTAAGTTTCATTTCAGTACAAAACTGAAATGAAACCTAAAGCAATCTAATACTCCTACTCTAAATGAAAAAACAGGGGAAGTCAAGGGAATCTGGGATGGAATATATGGGAGAGGGAAAGGATTCAATGGAGGGGGGAAGATTGAACACAGGGAGGGATAAAAACAAAAAATAATCACTAAATCTATCTAAGACAAGCTAAATAAATGAATGAGAATATGGGGGTAGATAGGTTGGATGGGTGAAATGGGAGGAGGATTGCAATGGATTGGGGAGATGAGAAATGCTGAGAGAGGGAGCCTTCTGAAACGCCTGCTGTTCAGGAACAGTGACTAGCTCAGAAGGTGTTGGGAAGGGGGGAGGCAGAGTTTCATTTCTTGCAAGCCTCTCCACCCCTGGTGCCTGGAAGTCTTCTCCTCAGCTGACTACCCCTCCCTGTCACGTTTGACCTTCCAGTGACCCTTTTTTGCCAACTGAACTCACCCGAAAGCGATCCGAACTCACTGAACTGTTCAGTCATTTCGACGTTCGGAATTGAGTTCAGTTCAGTCAGTTCATGTTCGAATTCGTGTTTGGATTCGATTGTCTGAATAGGCCGAGTTCAGGTCAAACTCCAAACTTCCAAACCGCGTTCGCCCATCCCTAATGTCCCTGATCCAATTGGCTACTCCCACAGCCAGGGATTCTGGGGCTGATCCTCCTCCCCAGAACCCCCCAGGCTGTCACCATGGATGCTCCTCCTCCCCAAGGTCTGCTCTAACAGATGATGGGTGGGACATGCACCCCACCACCCCCAGTCCAAGAGCTGACAGGTGGCAGCTACTTGGAAGGAACCTGGTTGTGGAGGGACTGTGATAAGCTAGGGGGTATGGATAGCAGGTTCCACTTGAAAGACTAGAATGGCCTGGAAGAGCCTGGATGGAGGGAGCAGTGCCAACCAGGGGGCCTATGGACTAGTACCCAGTAAGACACTAAATAGGATTATAAATCTGGCTGGGAGAAAATGTGCCTGACCAGGGGCCTACAGTATAGGGACTGAAGAGACTGTATGCATGGGACGGTTTATAGTCTGTTGGTGAGGGTGAAGCACTGCAAATAAAGGACAGTTCGAGGGAAAGATCCTGCATAGGCCTGGGTCACTGGGGTGTAGATCCTGTATATTTATTTATTTATATTATTTTTTTTATGCTGCCCCCTCCTGCCTCATGCATCTCGGGGCGGCTCACAGCATATTAAAAACATTTTAAAACAGTAAAACAAACAATAACTCAATTTAAAAACTATAAAACCCCATCCCCCCTACCCTACCCTAACCCAACCCACCCACCCTATCTCCCTCGGGAAAGGTCTGGCGGAACAGCCAGGTCTTACATTGTCTGTGAAAAGAGGGGAGGTCGGTATAGACTCACCCCTCAGGGCCCCACCCTGTTATATGCTCACCATGAAAATACCATGATTGTGGATTGGAATATTATTAAACATGATTGTGTTCAGGAAATGTTGACCTCCTTGGTCTTAAGCGTTGTCCTCTATGTGGTCTCATACCAGAGTGTTATCATAATCCATCTCCAAATCTGAGCATTTCCCCAATCTCTCCGAAGAGATGGTGCCCATTTATCTTGGACAGTTTCTAAGGAAAGAGATACAAAGTATATTCAGTTCTTGCATAGTTCAGATATCATTTATTCAAACTCGCTCAAGGCAATTCTTGCACTATTTCTTTCTATTTTGGTGCATAAGCTTTCCTTGAAGAAAAACAAATTTCTCAAATGAACATCCTAATAGCTCATTTTAATTTTGCCTTGTGCTGTCGGAGCGCTGATAACCTAAATCAACTTGAGTACTGTTTCAACTGGTAAACAGCATATATTACCGGGTGCATATTGCTGTTAATAGCTTGTACATAATCCTTGAGGCTATGTGTATTCTTCTAATAATTAATTTATTAATGTTGTCCCTGCTGGAGCAGCCGTAGATGTCTAAAGGTATCAGAAAGAGGGAAAACAAAAGGCAGCATTATGCATTCGGTGTACCAAGATCCTTCATTAAAAAAACATCAAACTCTTATAATTGAACTCAGGGGGAAATGATCACTCATGTTATCACTGTGAAATCATCCCAACTTAATGTCTTGGTCTTTGTTTGCACTTTTTACACCTTGTGCACAATATAATTAAGGGTGTAACATGCACAAATAGTAAAATATTGCCAAAAGGTTATACATTAGGGCTGAACGGAGTAGAAGAAAAAGTATTTGTGAGTATTTGGAAGTAGTCGAGTACCATGCCCGAGTTTTCGGGAGCGGCTTGTTAATACTGTCAAATACTCAGTACTATTCAGTACTTGGTAAAATACTCAGTACTCGGTAAAATCCCAAGTATTTTGCCAAGTATTTTACGGAGTCCCCTAAGTAGCGGGCGGGTGGGGGGGCAGAAAGGGGCAGAAAAGCAAACTGACAGAGAGGACGTGGCCCGTGGAGTTGAAGGGGAGCCAGCTTGCTGCCTGCTGCTGCCGTGACCACCAGTAAGGTCCCCCAGCACTGCATGTCTCCTGGCTGCAGACAAGGAGATCAATCTACCATCTTTTTTCTGGGAGCATGCTGGACTCCATTTTCCAGCATGCTCCCAGAGAAAAGATGGCGGGCCAGTATCCCAGCCTGCAATCAGGAGACATGAAGTGCATGTCTTGGGGACCTCATCTGGGTCGCTGCACTGGAGGGACCTCACCGGCAGTGGCAACAGGGGCAGATGGTGAGCCAGTTCCACTTTGACTCTACAGACTGCGTCCTCTCAGTGCTTCGCTGCCCTCCTTCCTGATCACCACATATGGGGACTCACACCTACCCCCCTTTCTGCCCACCACACTGGATTGCTTGGTCAAGGAGTTATAGAGGAAACCGAGTACCATGACCATTATTTGGTTCTTCACTAATTGGTCAAATCAAATTGAGCATCACAATCCTTGGTAAATTCTGAGTAAAACTGAGGACTGAGTTCCAGCCCTAATACATATTAGAAAAGAGTGCTGAACTTTATTCTCTTAAGTTATGTCCTCACTAAGGGTGCTTTTAGATGGAACATTGGGTAATTTCAGACATTACGAGACCATGGTCAACCACAGTGAATCCCTTGTGGTGGCTGTTCGTCCCGTAACGTCTGATGTGTGTTCCGCCAGATGTTCACCCCAGTGAACCTCTGGCGGGAATCACATTGACCATGATTCTGGACCTACGGCCGCCCGGAGGTCCAGAATCATGGTTAAATGGACCACGATCCAAGATGAGCGAAAAGTAATTCTGTTACATTGGCCCATCCCAGATCGTGGACCAGACTGCGATGCGGGATTGGGCACAGTGGCCACTTTGGCTGCTGCACCTGCCCGTCTCCCAGAGGGCAGGCAGCCACAGGAGCGCTGGGGGGTGGTGGGGCTGTGTGGCCGCATGTTGCACCAACCCGCCCCTCCCCGATTCCCGGTGGGAATCAGGCCGGCACGTCTGATGGACGGCTGAACTGATTCCTGACCAGGATCTGAAACGGACCTGTCGTGTCTGAAATTGTCCAATAAATGTGCCTGATTGATGAAAAAAGTACTTTTTCCCCAGCTCATTTAAATCTTCAAACCAGTTCACATGCACGTGTTCAGTTTTTCAAATCGCCCATGTGCCAGTTTTGGAATGTGCGGGTTTCACAGATGGTTTTGGAAACTGGCACTTGTTTATTGGTGTTTGATAATTTGAAAAAGACATGTGCGTGATCTATGAAATTATGCCCATTGATTATTAATTTATTATTATTATTATTATTAGCAAGCATTTATATAGCGCAAGCAATGTACCTGGCGCTTTACGAAGTAATCAAATAGACATGGTCCCTGCCCTAGGGTTTACAATCTGAGAGACTGGGGTTGGGGGGAGGGGAGAGACAAAGGAAGGGAAACAGAGGGAGAGACTAGGAGTGTAACATTCACAGGGATGTGAGTTTCCAGGTGCATGCGCTTGGCTTGGTTGCATCAAGAATGATTGGTTGACATGCAAGCGTCATTGCATATGCGCAATAGAGCCGAAATTGTCATTTTGTGTGGTGTGCTTTTTAGGGATGGGCAAACAGAACTGAGTTCGGAAATTTGGTTTGGTTCAAAAAGTGAGTTCGATTCGGAAGTTTGGTTTGGTCGACCAAACTGGTTGAGTTCGGTCTGATCTCCGAATCGCGTTCGCCCATCCCTAGTGCTTTTCCTACCTGTTTTCGTTCTGGCCTCAGTGAGTTGAGGACACGGCTGTTCGTGAGGTCACCGCAGGGAGAAACCACTGCTGGCAAGCTGTTACCGCACATATTGGTAGGATTTGAACACTTATTAGAGAGGGCTTTCTTTCTAAATGTTAATTTTTAAAGATATCTTTAACAATTGTATTGGATGCGTGGTGGAGATAAAGTTTCTGAGCCACTGTTGGCAGACCTGCTAGCTGTTACCACCCACAGGGGATTTGTAGGATTTGAACTGTAAATAGTGCTGGCTTTCTTTTGTAATATAATTTTTTGGACAACATTTTCAACAATTGCGTAGGGCTTGTGGTGGAGAGTTGAAAGGTTCAGAGCTGGTGTACCCCAGCTTTCTGCCTTTTTTGGGGGGGGCTCTATGATGCTTCATGTACCCCTATGCCTCAAAGTGGCCAAACTTGCTATGGGAAGCCCCTCACAACATTTTAGGGAAGGGGCTGCAGAATAACCATTTATTTTTAAAACATTTTTTAAGCTTTTAAAAATAAATGTAGTAGCCCTGGGTGGGATTTTTCTGTATTTCTGTATTTCACGTGCAGAACATGCCATTTTGATGAGCGGCACCCATCTTGTGGTCCTGCATTTCTGCTGCTCCTTTCCCTTCACAGCACCCTGTAATTTAAAAATGCAAGGGTTGAATTTTTCCTACTGTTTTTTGTTGTTGTTGTTGTCTTTCAACAGTTTATTTAAATTTCAATTTAACACGTACATCCATTTATACAGAAGGTACAATATTCAAAAAATCCCAACATTTACTTTGGTACATATGTTATCAGTGTCCCTAGTAGCTATATTCTCTTTGAAGACTTCTCGTGACGGTTCTTCTCCTCCTTCTCAAGTCGTCAGTTCCTCTTTCCCTTAAGTCGGGTTGGATGAAAATACAATAAAACAGCCACCTGGCAATACAACCACGCCTGCGCAATCTTAAGACTTGAAGAGTGTCCTGTACTCCTCTTTGTCCATCTTCTTCCCTTCTAGCGCCTCCATAATAGGGGCCCATGAGCTTTGCCCCGCAGGTTATGATGTAACTTCTCCAATGTGAACATGTACCACAACCTGTTTATCCATTCTGCCATTGTGATCTCTTCCACCCCTTTCCAATGTCTAGCAATTATATTTAGCGCAGCTATGAACATTACCTTACAAGATTTTTGGTGGAATTGCTTATTTCCCTTTTCCGGGTAGAGACCCAACAGTCTCTGGTTTGAAAGGAATGATCTCTCCTGCTACCCTATTTACCATTTTCCAAACCTTTCCCCAGAAGACCTGCACCCTGCTGCAGCTCCACCAGCAATGCCTATAATACGCTCTTTCCCCACATTCCCTCTAGTAGAGGCCTTTCTCATTGGGCATGCCATGGCTAAGTCTAGCTGGGGTCAGATAGAATCTCAGCACCAGCTTAATCTGGGTTTCCTTGACCTCTAAAGAATGCGCACATGTGTTCAGGTGGAGCCAGATATTTTTCTTTTCCTGCTCTCCTATGTCAATGTTTAGGTCTCTACTCCATCTCTCTAAGTATGCAATTGATTTGTTATACAACAGGTTCTTTAGCTCCTTATAAATCTTCCCTACTCTCCCTGCGGTTTTTATCTGTTTGAAAAGAATTTCCTCAAGTTTAAAGGGTTCCCTGCCAAAACTTCCTTTGTTTTGTTGACATGTCGCAAAGTGTTGTAGTTGTAAATATTGAAAGGAGTCTATATTCATTTGAAGTGCTTCCTCCAATTTTTGGTGTGTTACAAACTTCCCCTCTTTGAATAGTTGCTGCATCCTACTCAAACCCTTTGATTTTAATATATTCCTCAAAGTGGGGGCCACTTGCTTCTCTCTCACTTGCATAGAATCTAAGGCTGTATATGATGGGACGCCACCTGTCATTTTTAATTTATTTTGCATTATATGCCAATATTTCATAAGAGTGCCCCACAAAGGGGTGTTCACTCCTGTGTTCTCTCCGAGTGGAACCCCTGTCAACTATAAGGTCTTTCAGGGACTCAACATGAAGTATCTCTCTTTCTAAATTCACCCATTCCGGAGCTTCTACCTCCCTATACCAGTCAGGTAGCGCATTCAAGGATGCCACCATATGATAGAGCTTTAAGTCTGGCAAGTTGATCCACCACTATCCTGGGGTCTTCTTAGTGCCATTTTTTTTATTCTTGGTTTTTTCCCATTCCAGATTATTTCATTCATCAGTAAATCATTCATCCTATAGAAAGAGTTTGGGACATGAATTGGTAAGGTTATAAACCTATACAGAATCTTCGGTAGTATTATCATCTTGTATAGATTAACCTTTCCCATCCAAGAGACCATTCGATTCTTCCACTGCTTAATCTCCTCTTTTAAAATTTTGATAAGTGGAATGAAGTTGGCTGTATAAAGATCCCTCAAATCCTTAGTGATCGTGACTCCCAGGTATTTAATTCCCCCCTTGGCCTTAGTAAATGGGGATATCTCATTTAATTTCTCCTCCCTTTCTCTGTTATAACCATAAATCAGAGCAAAGGATTTGTCTTTGTTAATTTTGTACCCTGAAATCTGCCCAAACTGGTCTATAACTTTAAGGAGTTCTGGCAAAGATTTCTCAGGTTTTGCTAAGTAAATGAGTAGATCATCTGCGTATAATGAGAGCTTCTCTTCTTGCTTCCCAATCTGAATTCCTGCAATATTATTGTTCTGCCTTATCGCGCATGCCAGTACCTCCAATACCAAATTGAAAAGCAGAGGTGACAACGGGCATCCCTGTCTAGTGCCCCTCTGAATCCTGAAGTATTCAGAATCTTGATTGCGGGCTTTTATAGAATGCCCTTATCCAGTTCAAAAAGTTACCCTCAAACCCCATCTTTTCTAGTATCATAAATAGGCACTCAGGTTCTACAAAATCAAAGGCCTTCTCCGCATCAGCGGAGATAATCATGCCCAGGGCTTTTTGTTTTTGCAAAGCATATATTATATTGATAGTTCTCCTGATGTTGTCTTTACCTTGTCTGCCAGGAATAAATCCGGGATGATTTTTGTGGATTATCTCCCCCGCTATCATCCTAAGCCTCGCGGCAAGAATTTTGGAGAGTAATTTAAAGTCAGTATTTAATAGAGAAATAGGCCTGTAGCTGCCACACAAATCTGCCTGTCTTCCTGGCTTATGTATTAAGGTGATCAGAGCCTTATAAAAGTCCTGTGGCATCACTTTTTCATTTATTATATTGTTGAATACTACTGTAAGGTGGGGTGCTAAAACTGGTGCAAATGCCTTATAGAATTAATTAGGAAATCCATCAGGACCCCTCGCTTTATTCCTTTTTGAAGTTGCTATTGCTTCTATCACCTCTTTTTCTGATATTGGCACATTCAGAAATGAAACCTGATCTTTGTTTACTTTGGGTAATTGCATACCCTCAAGAAATGAAGCAATTTTTGTTTTTTCCAGTGTCTGGGAGCTGTATATCCCCTTATAGAATTCCAAGAAAACCTCTTGGATATGTACACTGTCTGTCCCCCTTATGCCCTCAGTGTTGTGAACTGTCAGAATATACACTTTCCTCTGTTTGATTTTTACTAGTCTTGCTAAAGTCTTGCCTGCTTTATTGTCTGTCTCATAAAAGTGACATCTAATTTTTAATAATTGGTTTTCCACTCTTTCGAGCTCTGAAATATTAATAATTTCTCTATTTTTTACTATTTATTTTCTTAAAAAGGGGGATGGTAGCACTTTATTTTGGGCCTCTAGTTTCTGTAGTTTTGCATATGTTTTTTCATTAACTTCCTTTTATCTTTTAATATCTTAGCCTGCAGGTCAATTAAACTGCCTCTGATAACCGCTTTACCTGTCTCCCATAGGATTTCTGTGGATTGGACCGATTTGATATTCAGTTTAAAATATTCCTCTAGTTGTTCCTGTATCTGTTTCCTATATATCTCTTTGCTAATAATGTTTCTGTTAAGCTGCCAGTTTGCATTCCTGTTGCTGCCCTTACCTGGATCTCTAAAGAACGTTGTTACCGCGTTGTGGTCCAACAACCCTGTTGGAATGATCACACATTTTTGGCATCTATATGCCTCAGTTTTATCTGTAAGTACGTAGTCTAGTCGCGTATAGCTATTATATTTAGCTGAATAGTATGTGTAGTCTCGTTCTGATCCATTAATCTGCCTCCAGAGATCTGTCCAGCCTAGTGCCTCTATTAGCTTCGCAATTTTTTTCTGTTCTGCTCTTGGTTCCTTTTGACCAGAGTGGTCCCATTGCGTTAGGGTGATATTAAGATCCCCCTGAATTAATACCCATCCTCTCACCACATTTGCCACCTTTCTTAGCACTGTTTCAAAAAACTCCCATCTACCCTCGCTAGGGACATATAAGTTGACCAGTGTCATTTGTTTCCCTTCCATGCTGCCTATCACACATAGGAACCTCCCCTCCTTGTCATTAAGTACTTTCTCTGCTATGAAAACCTTATTTTTATTGAACCCGATAATGACTCCTGCTTTTTTTGATTTTGCACAGGAGGAAAATAAGTCTCCTATTTTTGAGTTTGCAAATCTCTTTACATCTTTGCTCAAAAGGTGTGTCTCCTGCAAGAAGACACACCAAGGGCATTTATAGACGAGACAAAAAAGGCGGCTGATCCTTTGATCAGCCGCCTTTCTTGCCACTCATCTATATGCGTGGCCTGCTTTTTAATCTGCGTCGGAGGGGGCAGGCGATCCTGCCCCCTCCGACGCAGATTCCCAGAGTACCGGCTTTACGCCGCATTTCCTGGTTCCGCGGCAAGTGCGCATGTGCAGAAGGGTGTGCATGCGCAGAAGGGTGTGCATGCGCACTCGCACTCTGCGCCGTGTCTGAACATCAGACACGGCACGCAGAGATGCCGCGGCAGGAAAAGCCGGCGTTTAGCGATCCTGCTTGTAAGCGGGATCGTCTATAAACGCCCCAACTCTCTGCTCCTCTATTAGATTTCTTACTTTTTTTCTTTTTTGCGGAGAGTTAAGTCCTCTCACATTCAAGGTTAAAGTCTTAACTTCTCCCATCACCAACTTTACACTCGTTCAAGGCTTCACCCATCACACTCTTGTCTATTCCCCTCACCTTTATAAGAGCTGTCTTCGCTTTTTCCAATATATTTCTCTTTTTTTGTGGAACTGCTGTTTTTACCGTGCCTTTTTAATGTACCCTTATGCCTTTCCTTCCTGTCCCTTCCTCCTGCTTGCCTTCCTCTTTACTTCCCCCACCCTTCACCGCCCGGTTACTCCCCTCCACCCTTTTTTCCCACCGCCTCCCTAACCCCTGCCACCATATTCTGTGGCCTGTCAGCCTCCTATGCCTCTCCTCTGAGGATCTACTGGGATCCTTCTCCATCTGATTCTGACACATACCGTGTGTCACTCCGCATCCCCCCCAGCTCATTGTATCATCATATTTAAATAAACACCTTCTAGTCCTGTCCTTCACCCCAGAGTGAGGCTAGCTTCTGACCAGCATAATCTTAAACCATTATTACCCTTTGATTTACTACAACCTTTAAAACATTTTTAACAGCCTTAACCCAACATATCTGCAACACCATAGTTCCTTTTGTTTATCCTTTGCACCTTCTTATAGGGCAAGCACTGCGCCCTAATTGTTCATCCCTCTTCTGCCTGTCTCCCCATGGCCACTGGGGTGCTTAGTACAAATACTTCTAAGTCCTCCATGAATGTAAAAATCTTCCTGCTTCCTTTATAAGTTATCATTTTAGCTGGAAAGATTAGCTGTGGCTTCAGATTTCTTTCTATCAGGGACCCAAAATATTTGTTCCACTTCATTCTCTTCTTGATGGTCTCTACAGCATAGTCGGGGAAAATCTTCACCACCTTCTGCTGATATGTTAAGCTCCTTTTAAGTCTGGCTTTCCTTAAAATTTCCTCTTTCACTTGAAATTTAGCAAATTTAACTATCATAGTGCGTGGGATATCATTGTCCTTTTGCCTGGGACGCCCTGTTCTATGGGGCCTGTCAATTTCAGCCTCTTGCATAGCTGCATCCTCTGGGAAGTTTTCCTTCAACAATCCCCTTATCAATTCCTGAATATTTTATGCTCCATTTGATATGCAGGTTCCCCCTGCGAGATCTGTTCTCAAGATCTTTGCATTTGTTTTGTAAAAAATCCACCTCCTTTCTCCGTTTATCCAGCTGGCCTGACACAGTGCTGGAATGATCTTCTAGAGAAGAAATCCTGCCCTCAGCCACCTCTATCCTTCCAGTCACTGCCTCCAGTTTTTTGTTCCCTGTTTCTACTGAGAGCTGGATCTTCTTCATTTCTGCTCTGAGCTCTCTTCTCATTTTTACAATTAGCTTGTGCAGAGATCGCCGCTCACCTTCTTCTCGGTCGGAGTCTGATGTGGCCTTCTCCTGATCTGACTTGGGCTATGCAGCTGCCGCTGCCATTTTCTCCCCACTTCTCCCGCTCGCCGCTTCGCCAGGCCTCGTGCTGGGCTTCTTCTGGCAGAAGCGCTCCAGCGCGTAACTTTGCAAAATTTTCTGTTTGCTTTTGTTTCTCCCTGCCATAGGTGCTCTATTTCAAGGGTTTTTAAAAAAAATTCTTGCTTTATACCGGTATTTTGAGAGCTGGGGGTGCGGCGCTCAGACAGATCCCAGCTAGCTGTACTCGCACATGTGCAGATCCCCCCAATTTTCCTACTGTTCATGATTAACTCTGGAGAGGTTCCAGGCATATTACAAAAGGATGCAGCAACACAAACGGGTCCTGCACTTAGGTGTAGAAATAGTCTGACTGCTCCTGCGCAACAGTCTGGTATAGCTGTTAGTAGCAGGGAGGTATCATCTCCAGGGCAGGATAAAAGAACTGGTGTTTGGTCAGGTACAGAGACCCCCAGGGAAGTCCTACAAAAGGCTAAGTCCCCAAATTTTTATCGGGACGAATGCAGACCATCCCTTAAACTTGGCAGTTGCCAAGTAGTTAGTAGGAAGAATTCTGTTTCTCCCAAGGTTTGGCCACAAGATACGAAGAGAAGGTGGCCACATCTGTAATTGTATTTCATTTTAGTAGGAAAAGGAAATTTCCTTTTCTTAAAAAGGGGGTCTTAGACTTATGCCAGTTCCTTAAATTCCTGCAGGAGAAAATGGCAGTGGAGACGACACTGGAAGAAGTTGGGGAAGTTAGACCGCTGCTTGATAGAGGGTGGTTTCGAAGGTGGGAACTTACCTTTTCCTCCCATCAATTTCAGGATAGTTTATGGAAGAGTAGGGCTTTATTGAAGACAACCGGGGTTTTCCTCTCAACAGTCAAAAACACCTACAGAGATAAAGGTGCCTGACTGTAAGCTGGCCAAACTTACTTTAGATGGCCAGGATTGGTATGTGTTGGACAGAACCAGACCATTGGATTCGTTGGATCCAGTAGATCCAGTTCTAATGGGCTTCCAATGCGCAAGGAATCAAGGAACGGACACTGATGAAGAGGAGCTAATGAAAGAGGGAGTGAATTGTTTTTACTCCTCTTCCTTAGAATGCACAGTGATCCATACTGCCCAGTCTGCCCCTAAGATGAATTCCCCTGTGGTAGGTCTTTTGGGGTCAGAAGTACGGTTGGCAGGGGGGAGAAATTCTATCTATTGAGCCAAGACCAACCCAATGACAATTATCTCAGGCAGTTTTGAGCTGTCTGACGTGGAATGTCGAAGGACTCAAATCAAAATTGGGAGATGGAGAATGGAGAGATTTTATTGGGACCTTTGATATTGTATGTTTCCAGGAGACATGGTTGACAGCAGAAGAAACTGCTCCCTTCCTTTTTAAAGGGTTTGGAGTATTTGGAGAACCTGGTGTCTCCAAGGCTAAGAAAGCGAGACTCTCGGGAGGTGTGATTACCCTCCTGTCCGTCAAAAGGTCAATGACGGCAGAGCTTCTATCTACAGGTATTCGGAACGGTGTAGCTATTGTAATAAAAGTCCCCAATTTAGGGAACCTTATAGTTATTAATATCTATGTCCCACCCGGATCTTCCTCCTATTATGAGAAGGGTTGCTGAGCTCTGCTCAATGAGTTTATTTCCGAGATTAGCCTCAAATATTTGCGTAGTGTTTAAATATTAGTGGGAGATTTTAATGCTAGAACTGCCAGTTTGGAGGAAGATATTTTAAACCTTGGGAGCAATTTTCTTGGAGGACTTCCTGCTAGGAGATCCCTGGATGGATTAGCAAATAGCCATGGGGAGAAATTAGTTCAATTGCTGGCTGAGCAGGATTTGATTATAGTGAACGGGAGTACGAACTCTGACCCATTTCGGGAATTTACATTTTACGCTGCCAATGGGGAAGTCTGGTTGACTATGTGTGTGTATCAGTGTTATTCTTTCTGTGGTTAAAGATTTCAAGGTGATAAAGAGACCAGTGGAGACCCATTCCCCAGTGCTTGTGGAGCTGTCCCAGAGAATAGGCCATGTGCACCTTGAGCAAGTCCCGCAGACTAAGGAGAATAACAAGGCTGAAGTGGACCCAGTCCGGTTTGAATCAAATAACTCAATTTTTATTGTCCTCCACAGGACTGACGATGAGAACTGCTCTTGTGAATTCACATTGGTTGGAATTGAATGAGCAGTTCCAAACTCTCCTTGATCTAGTGCTCCCATATATTAGGAAATTGTAAATTCTGAAAAAATCCTACCAATCTTTGAACTCAAAGTATTGGTACGATTCGGAGTGTTGGATTGAAAAGTGCAAGCTGATTAAAGCTAGGGGAAAATGTTGTAGACACAGATTGATTACAGATCGGCAGGAATTTGTCCTGATGAGAAGAAATTATCATAAGATGCACATGGAAAAGAAAGAGCTACAGGCCATGCATATGTGGGCAGAACTACAGGTGGCAGCACAGACCAAGGATTCGCCCAAGTTTTGGAAGGTGAGCAACTATTGGTGTATGAGTAAAGGGAGTATGAGAGAACTTGCCATAACAGAGGAGACCTTGGTGAGTTATTACACTAAAGCTTTTGAGAAAATTGACCCAGTAACCCCAGTCTTAGAAAATAATATGGACCATGTAGTGCAAGAACAAACTAACTTTGTGTTTTCCTCCTTGGTTACTGAAGAAGATATTGTTTCAGTCATCAGTAAGCTTGCTAGCGGTAAGACGCTGGGGATAGATGGTATCCCTCTGGACTTTTAAAAGAATTTTTCCTTGTAGTGGGGCCCGGTCCTGGCCAACTTTTTCACTTTGGTCAATAATGCCAAAGACTTCCCGCATGCATGGGCTATAGCGCTAATCGTGCCTATATTCAAGCAAGGTAATCTGCTTGACCCGGCTTGCTTCAGGCCAATTAGCCTTCTCCCCAAATTAGGTAAATTATATGTAAGGACACTTCTGACTGCCCTGGGAAAATGGGTGGAATTGGACCACCTGCTGAATGTGAAACAGGCAACACAAAATTGCTTTATATTTAAGCGTCTAATCGATAAATATGTAGTGATTAAGCGGAGGAACCTCTTTACTGCCTTTATAGATTATATGAAGGCCTTCGACTTGGTGTCTAGAGAGTTGTTGTGACTCAAGCTCAAGAAGGTGGGAATACCCTCAGATCTATTAGAACTTATTATCCACGTACATAGAGATACGGAGGCAATAGTAAGGGTGAACAATAGAGGGAATATTACCAGACGATCCCCCCTCTGTCAAGGAGTGAGACACGGCTGTTTATTGGCCCCTCTTCTCTTTAACCTATATATCAATGATTTGGTGCCTACTCTGGCTACTGATAATCCGACTCCCCCCCAGGTTAGGGTAAGACCACTTTCTAGCCTTCTCTATGCTGATATCGTCCTTTTCTCCCAGACAAGGAAAGGATTACAACAGACTCTTACAGCTCTGCATTCTTATAGCCAGAAGATGCTCTCACTATTAATGTGAAAAAGTCTAGTGTCATGATCTTTGGTAAGACCCCCAAGAACTATAAGTGGGTGTGTGTGTGTCAGGATTTGCCCCTGTCCTCCCAATACACTTATCTGGTAGTAGTGTTCGCCTCCAATAATTCTTGGTATAAGAACAACGAGAGACCGTTACTTAAAGCCAAGCAAGTAGTTGGGGGATTGCTTAAAGTATATCAAGCAGCTCCAGTGGCACTGATTAGGCAGATGTTAGAGATTTTCAGATCCAAGGTAACAGTGAGTTTGACGTATGGGGGAGAAATAACAGCTTTGGGATTTTCGAGTAAAATGGAAGTGCCCCAAAATCGCTTCCTGCGCAGTATTATGGGAGGCTCTAAAGCAACACCTCTAACCATGCTTAGAGTTGAGACGGGGATGCTAACAGTATCAGCTCACCTAACTCTCAGACTTTTTTCCTTTTGGAAAAATATTATGAGAGGGCATTCTACGCTAGTTACCAACTGTTACATGGAACAAAAGGAGCACCAAGAAATTCCTCAGTACCCATGAATTAGCCACTTGAAAAAACTGACTCATGATATGGCACTTCCAATGGAGGGAAATGGGTTACTAGACAGTAGAATCTCTAAACGTGAACTTAGGGCAAGGATAACCAAGTGGGCCCATAAGCAAGACCTGGAATCTCTCAGTTTGAATAAAATCTCACCCCATTATTCTCAGGTCAAAACGTCTGTTAGGTTAGAACCTTGGATCTAATTCAAGATCATAGATTAAGAAGAATGATGATGCTATTGCATTTTAATCTGTTTCATACTGCCGAAGTTAGAGGGAGGAGGGAAGGTATTCCTTGGGCAAAACGGATTTGCTCATTTTGTACATCGGTGGTTGAGACTCTGCCCAATTTGATTTTTGAGTGCCCTAGATATGCTACTCTCAGAGAGGTATGGATCTGTCCAATGTTGAAGCTAGATGTCCATGGCTCACTTCAGAATTACAAAGAACTTTTGAAGCTAACAGAGGTGGCACAAATTAAAGCAGTGGCTATGTTTTTATTGTTGGTTGAACGGGAAAACCAAGTTGCCATGCCCGACTCTTAAATACTTGGTGCAATTGCCATTGTAATCTATGCACATTTGTTCGGATGTTGGTTGTCCTGTGTTGCATTTACTGTGGATTTATATTTATATTTTGTATTTGAAATAGCAAATTTGCTGACTAAATAAATAAACTAACTTTTACTACTGTTAATATGGTGCTTGTGCGATTGAGGTAGGGATAGGTTTTTTTCCCGCCACTCTTTCTTATGGAGATTCCATACACAAGGCTTTTTAAATTTAATTTTGTTAAGCCTCGTCTTGTCTTGCACTATCTGCAGTTTTCACCAGCCCTTTCTGACTGGTTCAACAATTCTCACAGAATGGGATAGTTTAATCCAATCCCTTTAGAAATAGATAGGATATTACATATCCTTTTTGTTTTGTAGTTGAAAGCATGCTGTGATTTAAAAAAAATAAATATATTTCATTTTGTCTGTGGATGTCTTGCTGATTGGATTATAATTTTATGCACATGAACATGAAAACTTATTTCTGTCTCTTTTGTCCACTGCAGATCTTGTGAACAGTTGTTTGCTTTGCATTTCTCTAATTTTGGAGCCTTTCTCTCATGCCAAGGACCTTGCTAATTCTGCAATATGACCCATCAGGATGCTTAAAAAGCAATATTTTTTTAACCTAAAAATGATGCCCATGCTGCTTTGCCTCAGATTTCTCAATGTGTTGCTCCATAAAACAAGTAATTTTATATTCTCCCACCCTCCCTTCCATTCTCCCATTGCAGGTCTTCTGGTACTGAATTGATAGGCATGTGGGTCAGGGCTGCCTTTAGACCTTTGGCCACCAACAGGCTAGGAGTCATGGGCCCATTCCTCTATCCATCTTTTTTCCCTCTTCTCTGTTCCTCCAACACCCCAACTCACACACCCCCTTCTGCATGTCTTCTGGAAAGGAGCGGACGCCCCACCCAGCCCACACCCACTGGCCATCGGGGATCCTGTTTGGGGACCTTACCTGAAGGCAAGTGCCTCTACGGGCCTGTGCTGGGGCTGCCTTTGGACCATTGGCTGCTGACAGACCAGTGGCCATGGGCCCATGCCTTAATTCCTTCCTCTCCCCCCCATTCCTCCAACACCCCAACTCACACACACCCCATTCCTCTGCAGGTCTTCTGGAATGGAACGGACACCCCACCCACCCCACACCCATTGGTTGCTGTGGATCCTGTTTGGTGACCAACCTGAGGGCAAGTGCTTCCGCTGTTAATCTGTTACTCCAATTCCCCCACCCACTCCTTACACACTACCTCCCCTCTTCTGGAACAATATTCCTTACATGGTTGCCATTACATGACACCCACTGAACTTGCCTGCTCGGGAGTCATTTCCTTCTATATTTGCAAGCATTACTGGAAGGAATGTTTGTACCCTACATGCACATCCGAAACCTGGAACTGCATAATATAACTGATAAATTCCTCCCTCACATACTACATAGTATAATGCTAAGTGTGTAAAATCTTAGTCCTGTTTTAATTACCTAAAGCATGTTTTATCTTACTATTCTGTAATTTTAGTTTCCTCTAGTGTGTTTCCATTTCCATTGCTCTACATTTTTATTTTAATCACTACATATCTAGTACAAAGAATCAGCTGTCCCTTTCTTCTCAGTGGAACTTATTTTTGAATTGTTATGTGGCCGGCTAGAAAATGCAGAGCCGTTACTCTCTCCACCAATCCCTTCCCTCAGGTTCCCCCTCCTCTCCACTCTTTCTACTGCTTTGGATTGGCTGGCTATAATGAATTACTTGTATATTTAATAAATAAATACATTGAGATGTATTTCTCCTGTCTAATTCATCTTTATGGTGTAGCTGCATAAAGGTGAGTGACAAAGAAAGGATGTCTTAGACATGATGGAGTCACCATCCTGCCTGTCTCCCAAAGCCTGTAGCCTAGGCTTCATCTTTGACTCACCCCTTTCTTTTAAACCCTACATTGACTCTGTTGCTAAATCCTGTCGCTTCTCCCTCCATAACANCACCCCAAACTGTGCAGATGCTGCCCATTAGCAATTGGGTGTAGCAAGCTTCCACAAAGTGATTGCCACCCTCTTCTTTGTTGAAATTGGTCAACAAAGGGGCTAGGAATGTTGGTTGTGTTCTTTGTTAGCGCAGATATGAGAACATTGACTAGTTTTATGAAAACATCGTTACTCATGCGAAACTCTGAAATCCATCGCTGCTCCGTATAACTGGACCCATTGACAACTTTCTCCCACCAATCAGTGCTCCCCTGAAGTGACCAGGAAGCACGTCTTGTTGGCAGAATTGACTCTATTTCATGCAATGAATGACTCACCAATCATGCCCTGCATTGCCATTGACGCAGCCGCAATCTCTGCGGGCAGACTGGTGAGGATCTGTATTTGAAAAATAATAAATAGAAAATGTTTTAGGTGTGACTGAAACAAGTTCATGATTCAACACACTTAGAACCATTCTATATCGGTCACTCCATATATATGTGTGTCTTGTTATATGCACTCACAGAAATGAATCAATATTTGTAAGCATGTATATATGTCTTCAGATGTGCACTCATGTGGAAAAAAAAAATCTTTATATATCTGGTGTTCAAAACAATATGCCCATAATGTTAACGATGGTTATATGTGCTGTTGAACAGTTAAATCAGCTTAAAATTTGTTAATACTATCTATATGTATGGACATGGTTCTCTATCTACATACATACATACATGCATACATATATTCATCCAAAGAATGAATGAATACATATATAATATATACATACATTATACATGTTTAGCAGACTGAGAATCCTATTTTTCAATTTATGAATTTGTGTGTGTGTTCATTCGCATGCATATGTGCTTATGTGAATGAATAAACGTTTATATTAGATCATACATATTAGGGGTGGGAAGTTCGGTACATCAGGTATCCGATACTGCAGGTATTTTGCTGTACCGGCAGTATCGGATTACTCCGGTATTTGGGGGTACCGGTACCCTTTCCCCGTGCTGGATTTTTTTACATTACGGCCATTGAAATTAATGGCCGCAATGTAAAAAAAGAAACAAAAAAACCCCAACCACTTTCCCTCCCCAGCCCAGGCTGCGCGGGTGGAAGGGGAATACCCCCCCACCCACCCTGCCCAGCCTGGATTTTAAAAAAATAAAATAAAAATTCCCTGAAGTCCCTGCTAGTGCGGGCTCTGGGCCACCGGCGGCAACCCAGTGTCACAGGGCCAGGGTAACAGGGGGGCCAGGATGGGGAAAGGACCATGCTCCCAAAGGAAGGAAAGGGGAAGAGACCCCGGGAAGGGAAGCCTACGGAAGTCTGTAGGCTAAATGGACCTCTCAGAGCATCTCGGAGTCTCCAGAGCCTGTTCTCATCTTGAGGCCTAGAAGCCTATGTCAGAGAGGTTCTGATTCATCATTGAGGTCAAGGAGCAGACTGAAGACCCACACACCAAGGTCCTCCCCAAGGAAGAGAGAAATATAATAGGGGGCGACTAGGAACAAGGGGAGCCCCAGGGAACAAGGGAACAACAAGGAACAAGAGCCAAGGGGCTAGGAAACCAGAGCGGGGAGAACAATGGGGATGAGGGGAACAACAAGGGGCAAGAACCAAGGGACTAAGGAGCCAGAGTGGGGGGAACCAC
>QEPC01009399.1:610690-628025 GCA_003113815.1 Sphenodon punctatus | reverse complement strand
CTCAGATTGTAAGCCCTAGGGGCAGGGACCGTGTCTATTTTATTACTTTGTAAAGTGCCATGTACACTGCTGGCGCTATATAAATGTTTGTTAATAATAATAATAATAATAACAACAACATGCTGAAAGGAATGCTACTTTTATTTTCGCCCTCTTATTTTCCCTTTCTTTTTTTCTCTTTTCACAGGGCTTCTTTCATTGCAGTGTCTTTTAGTTTCACCACATTTCCAGTTGTTATACAGTCACCAGTTTTTTCACCTAGTTAATCTGCAAGGAAGTATAGACCACCAATGTGGCATATTATCAATTATTCCATTCACAGGACTGCTGTCCTACAGTATGGAATTACAATTTTTTTCCTACTAATTATTTTTTTATTTTCATAGGAATAAGCAGGAACTTCCATATTTTTAAAATAATAATTAGAGATGGAAATTTTCATGGCGGATGCAATGCGCATGAAAAAAATTACTGGGATGATTGTAAAAACTATTAAACATAGCAGCTATGTGAATATTATGTTTAAAAAAACAAAAACAAAAAAGAAACCATTTTTTGTTGTTGTTGTTGCTCACTACCCCATTTACCACTCTCAAAAGAGCGTGAAAACAGACGTGACACGTAACCATCCTTTAACCACCCTTGGTGGTTACTTATGCATGTTGCAGGGCTGTATTGCTGCCCTATGCAGCCCTGAAACATGCATAAATGACCACCAAGGGTGGTTAGCGTCATGCCTGTTTTCACCCAGAGTGACCCAAGATTGCTTTCCTGCACACTGTACATCTAATCTCAACTCAACACTGTCTGTCTGTCTCTCTCTTCCCCTCCTCCCCCCTCCCGATCGGGCATCTTTGCATCTTCTCACTTTTTTAGAGCAGCAATATAACTTAATACCTATTCTATCTCAATTCATTCTTTCATGGTCCAAAAAATACACTGCTGATGAAGCATTCCCAATCAGCTTCTTTGCCTGACGCACACTCTGCCGGCATCTTGCGCCCCCGGTGCTGATTATGCGTGCCTGTCTCGTCACATTATAGACATCATCCCGGTCCTCTCCAAATGGTGCTAGAATATTATTTTTTTTCAACCACAAAGAAATATGGTTAATTTTCCATGGTCCATTCAAAGAATGTATCTTGTTTTTTTTATTGTCATACACATTTCTTTAAAAGATACTAATTACATATTGCTGCTTAAAGTAGTAGTATTTTAATTATGCAATTAATTGTTGCAGAAATAATTCAGTAATTTAACATGGCTCCGGCCAACCCAGATAGCCCATCTGGATGGTCAAAAGCTGTACACTGGACTTGAGCAGAAACACTGGTGTTCATTGAATTATGGGGCCATGAATTATTTATTTTTTATTTATTTATTTTCTAGATTTCTATACCGCCCCATCCTGCCATGCAGCTCGGGGCGGTTAACAACAATAAAAACAATATAAAAATATTTAAAATACAAATATAAAATATATCAATAAACNTTTAAGATCTGGGTGAGTGATTTAGACACACACAAAGTTCAGGATGTATCAGCAAACATGCAGGAGAGCCACTGACATCAGGTCGTAGAGCAGGGTGATAAAAAGGTACCTGAAGCTCCATTTGGGCTCTTCTAATCCTAGGCTAGGGGCAGGCACGCTGTGGCTCAGAAGTCACATGCAGGTGTGGCTCTTGGCTAGGGATGGTCCTAGGCTCCATGCCGTCTTATTGGTCCTATGTAGAGCTGAAAGAGAATACTCAGAAAATGGGCACCCTGTCAAATTTAGGGTTCTGAATGAAAAAGACATTCAGAATAACTCACCTGCTTAGTTGGGTCACTGCTGCCACTGCCCAGTTCACTGCTCAGTTGAGCCAGTTGGTGCAGTACAGTCCCTGTAGCAGGGGTGTGGGAAGGGTTGAAGGAGTAACTGTGCAGCCAGGTGGGTAAGTCAGTCCAGGTATTGCCCGGGGAAGCTCCTGTCTCTGTGTGCTTCCTCTCACCTGCCTGGCTGCACCGCTGCTCCCATTTCTCCTCCAGTCTTGCACACTCCCCAGCTATGGGTTCTGTGGCACACTGACTGGCTCAGATGAGCAGTGGGCCAGGCTGGGAGGAGCAGTGGTTTGAGGAGCGCTAAAGCCAAGTGGGGAGCATGTGAGGAGAGAAACTTCCCAGGGAAACCCAGAAAGTCCTGGAAAGTCTCGCCTTTTCAGGCTTCCAGGCACCTGATGAGGGCTGGGTAAACCTGTCAGTAACCCACTGAGGGTACTATTACCCGGCGATAGAAAATGTACTACCTGCTGCATCCCTAATCCTATGTCTAAGGATGTTTTTAAATGAGACAATTGCCCCCATTGGCCTTTAACAATCACGTTTCTGTCTACTAGGTGTCCACCACATGAACATAGTCCACATAGTCAACACAGAACTAGTACTCTCCACTGAGGGGCAGGGAGGAAGACTGTAGGGAGGGAGTCTCTAGCGCACTCTCAGTTGAAAGGAGACTGCAGGGAAGGGAAGGAGACCCCAGTGGCTGCCTCTCAGCCAAGAGGCACAGTAGGGTGGGCAGATTTCTAGCCCCACAGATGGAAACTGCTGCAAGCACATAAACTATGGGCAGAGAGCTGCCCATTTATTAAGTTGGAAGAGCTAAATATGTGAAGGACAGCGGCCTGGGGTCTACATGGACTGAACACGGATTCCAGCTGACTGTCGTCTCATTCGATTAGTTCACTGCACCCAAGTCTCAGTAACTGAAATTGCGGCAGCTTCTCAAAATNTGGGGCCACTTCCAGACATTATTAGGAAGGTGTTACCGGAACATAGGAGTCTTAGAGAAAATTGCGGCTATCATAAGAGCATGGGGCTTTAGAAGAACCACATCCGAGCTAAGGGCAAAGGCAAAAGTGCTGCAAAGTGAAGACAAGAAGTTAAAACTTCACAATGAGAAGTTGTGGAATGATCAACATGATTGGGAATGAGAGGATCTCCTAGATCAATTCCTTTACCTGTCCAACGAAGTAGTGTGTCCTCGTTTGTGTGGAAGTCATGTCATTTGAATGGGTGGACTTCCAACTGGAGCAAAAGAGCACAGCAATGATTCACCAGATGAAGAGGAACACAGTGACTTGGAGGGACAAATGACCAAGTAAACCACACAATCAATGAACTTCTGTGATTATGAGGATGATGGCTCCAATTACAGTGGCTATTTTCAGACATTACCAGATCACGCTCAACCACAGTGAACCACGGTCAATCCCACGGCGGGGCCAAAGAGCCCTGAACTTCCGGCGGCCACCAGATACTCACCATGGTCAATACCCCCATGGGGTCAATTTCAACCACACTTCCAGGGCTCCCCGCTGGACAATCCCCGAAAGCGTGGTCAAAGAGATTCCCGATGGGAACCAACAAAAAGAAACGTCTGTCTGTCAACCACCGGGGGGAATCAAAGGAAATGATTCCCAGCCGAGGACAAAGCACGCAGTGTCGCTGCTAGGCAACGAGCGACAACACAGGCCAGGGAGGGAGATTTAAAGGGCACACAGAAGCAGCCGGGACGAGCCGCCACGGCGCCTTCTGGGTGCTTTGACCACGGCCTGGGTTGGGATCGGCGTAACGTCTGTTGCGCTGCCCCGGGCCATGATCTGGTGGTCTGATTCCCTGCCATGGTCCTGGTTCCGGCACGTCTGCTCAGGGCTTTTTTTGACCACGGGGGGTGGTTGTTCGGTTCACCCCCGCCAGGGATCCACTGTGGTGAATTGGGACCACGTAACATCTGAAAATACCCAGTGATACACAGCAGTCCAGCAGGACAGTGCATGAACCTCCAGTTAACATATCAGAGACTGTGGAACTGGACAACCATGGCACACAATTGACTGGTGATGTGACAGGTGGACAATAGTTGCCAGAGCTTATTAGTTCACCAGATACATACTATCGCTGCATGTGTTTTTTACATGAATCATTGTGGCACTGAGCATATAATGAAATACACACACACACACAAGTACGGCAATTAGTTCTTTCTAAAATAAAAATTGTACCCTTCGTTCTACCAATTCAGTTTTTACGCATTTTGACCTTTTTTCATTTAAATCATAATGTTTAATATTTATCAATACACAAATACTTTAGTCACATTTTTTTATTTGTTGAAATTTTTTATTATTTTTATAGCATGACTGTAGAGGTGAGGATTGAACTTTTTTTTATTAATGCTGCTAAGTATCCTACCATTTCACATTCAATATATAGCTTTCCTTTAAAACTTTAAAATGGTAAGAGTGATTCAAATACTTTATACTCAACATCTAGAAATTTTATTCAAAACAGCACGATGTAAGATTAAACTAGTCAGAAAATCAAAAGTAACATAACTAGTAATTGATGCACTGTTATGTGAACTAATTTTGTATTTTTTTATTTCCAAAAAGGAAGTGAAATGCCAGGTTCCAGTTCTGATGTGACTTCATGCCCCAAGAAGAAAACCACCACGGAACTCATGCAGAACATGAGAAAGCAATGAGCAAGGACCTCTACAGTGCTTGCTAGAGAACTATCAAAACAAAGCATAGGGATGGGGAAACGCAGTTTGGAAGTTCAGAGTTCGGACCGAACTCGGCCTGTTCAGACGACCGTAACAGAACATGAACCGACCGAACCGAACTCAATTCCGAATGCCAAAATGACCAAACAGTTCGGATCGCAGTCGGGTGAGTTTGGGTGGCTAAAACATGGTGTCACTAGAAGGCCAAACGTGGCATGGAAGTCTGAGGAGCAGACTTCCAGGCACCAGGGGTGGAGGGTGGAGAGACTTGGAGTAGCAGCCAGCCTGCCCAATCACCATCCCTTTTCGCCTCAGACCACTGGCTTCGCAGTCTGCGATTGGTCACGGGCCAGGCTGCATGGAGCCAATGGGGCTTGTGGTGAGGTGGGCGCAGCAAGAAACAAAACTGATTGCCTCCCCCCTTCCCAACACCTTCTGAGATAGTCACTATTCCTGAACAACAGGCATTTCAGAAGGCTCCCTCTCTCCCAGCAGTTTTTGTTCCTACCTATTCCTAATCCATTGCCATCCTCCTCTTATTTCACCCATCCAACCCATCTATCTCCATATTCTTATTTATTTCGCTTAGCTTAGATAGATTTAGTTGTTATTTTTTGTTTTTATACTTCCCTGTGTTCAATCTTCCTTCCTCCCTCCCCCCTCCATTGAACCTTTCCCTCTCCCTCTTATTCCATCCCTGATTATTCCCTTCCCGTTTTAAGTTTGGGTGTCATGGGGGTGGGGGAAAGACAAGGGAGAGGACCGTTTACCACAGGGACAGGGGGAGACAAGGGAGAGAACCAATCCCCCCAACCCCTGATAACCCACGTCCTGGTGCCCCTGCTATCCACTCTCATGCCCGGGCTCTAGCTTGGGAGAGTTTGATTGAGGTATACGTGCCCATAAGGATAGTGTGTGGATCAATGAGCCTCACAGAAGCAAGATCCCTATCATCATAGGGCGCCAAGCAATTCCAGGGAGCCTCAGGCCAGTTCCTAATAAAACACCGCAGATAACCCACACTGGTATAGGGGAGGGGTACAAAGTGCACTGTGAGTGGGGGAAAACCAGGGGGAGGGAGCCCAGGTATGGGGGAAAGGGAGAAAGGGAGATGCTCATGGCAGGAGGGAGGGAAAAGACCAGGGGGGCTACTCACGTACCTGTCACTCGTCTCACACACTCTCGAGGGAATCACAAGGGAAGGGGAAACCAACACCCACACTCTATAATCACCGCAAGAACCCACAATATCACTTAACACAAGTTCAACCACTTATCTCGCTCTCGGCCTGTATCTCCACATGAATCCCCTGTGCCGAGTGAACTGCGGCGCTGGCTTTTGTACTTAAGGACCTGCCGCCTGAGCATGGCTGAAGGTGCGCTGAGCGATGTCTCGGGGGCGTGGCCCTGCCCCTCCCGTCATTCCGCTCTGTCCTCGCATCCGGCACATCCCGCCGTTTCCCCAACTCCTGCTGCACCGGGGATGGAGTTCCCAGGTCTGCGGCTGGCTCTCCAGACAGTGGTGCCGTGCCCCACGGATCCCCATAGGAGGGAGGTGAGGTCAGGGCTCTGCTCCGGGTTTCGCACCTCCGGGGGAGCCGGTCCCGCCGGAAAGTTCTGACATTGGGATTTATTTAGAGTAGGATTATTATTAGATTAATTTTCATTTCAATTTTGTACCCCTCCCTGTGTTCTTTGTGTTTCCCCCTGTGTAATATTGTATAGATAGATAGTTATTAGATAGATACTTACTAGATAGATATACATAGTAGTTAGCATACTTATAGAGACAGACAGAGAGACAGTGTGTTTGTAGGACAAGGCCTTTGCAGTTAATTATTAGATTATTCCATTTAGTTCAATAGGTTTTAGAATAGTTCATAGCAGTTAGATTTAGTGTAGAGATAGATAGATATAAAAAAAGAAACAGCCACTCCAGCTTCAGGACCCACCACCAGGGTCCTGGGACCTATGTTACTGGCAGGGAGGGCTGTGGCCGATATGTATCTAGAAGCTGCCACTCTAGCCCCAGGACCCACCATCATGGGTCTGGGGCCATAATTCCTTGCACGGAGTCGATATCATTCCACCGGCACTGCTCCAAGAAATAGCCACTACAGTCCCAGGACCCACCATCAGGGTTCTGGGCCCAAGTTACAGGCAGGGAGGGCTGTGGCCAATATGTATCTAAAAGCTGTCACTCTAACCCCAGGACCCATCGTCATTCCTCGCACATAGGGGATGTCATTCCTCTGGCACCACACCAACAGCCAGCCACTCTAGCCCCAGGACCCATCGTCATGGGTCTGGGGCCATCATTCCTCACACAGAGGGGATGTCATTCCACTGGCACCACACGAAGAAACAGCCACTCCAGCCCCAGGACCCACCGTCAGGGTTCTGGGGCCAAGTTACAGGCAGGAAGGGCTGTGGCCAATATGTATCTAGAAGCTGCCACTCTAGCCCCAGGATCCACCGTCATGGGTCTGGGGCCATCATTTCTTGCACAGAGAGCCTTTTTCCGAACACTCAAACTGAACCGAACATGACCGAACCGAATGGCCACACCCAAACACGGCGACGGAACCGGCGAACCGAACAGTCGAACCGCGATCTGTTCACCAATCCCTAACAAAGCAAGACTGCCATGGCCAACATAGCAAGCACTTTTAAAATGTCAGTGAAGGAGGCGATGCAGGAGATGGGTAATCACCACCTATTCTTGCAGGAGATGCTGGACAGGCAACATCGAGAAAGATTGAGTTGTCATCGTATAACACACAAAAAATTCATAGCTGAACTTTCCCGAGTGATCACGGCTGTAGAAAATATAGCAGAGATGGTATCTACAACCGCAACCGCTCAGCCTCTATGCAATATTTCTCCAGCACACACAACACTGNAAACAGGTGACACACAACAGATGAGGATTCATCACTATAAAGCGCATTTATGAATGATGTCCATTGCTGAGTCAAGTTAAGAGTATTGTTCCATAATCAGATCTCGGTGACTTCAGTGGAGTTACAACAGTTTTACACTGGCAGAGAGAACAAATTGGCCCAGTGAGAAAGTACTGATCTCTGCTAAACAGACCCAACTCCAATTGGACCAAATATTGGTAGGGGCAGGAAGCAGACAGCTGAACTGAGCCCCAAAGTTCCAACATTATTTAATGCAAAAATAATGCTATCACCATTGTCTAATGTTAATAGAAAAACAAATTCAAAACCCAGCTTGACTGACAGTGATGATGAATTGGAAGACAATTAGCTGTTTATTGAGGAAATTGTAAACCTTAGAGAAGTGTTGAAGTTGCTTTTAAAATTCTTGTGGTGTTGTTCAGCAAAGCACAGCATACAGGAAATCAAAAGGAGGGGTGGAAATGTGTCATCCCCATTCCTGTGTTCATGAAATTAGATCCATTATACTATGCCAGCTACTGAGAAACACGTCTTAGATATCAAACCTGTGTCCAGGTCAATGGCTAGTACCAGGCTGCATTGAAAGACTGCCTAGAATTCCATTAAGGATGCATAATGGAGTCTTTTGTGAGTACAGTGCCTGACGGATCTGCAGCTGCAGCCAAGACAAAGAGGAAGTTTACATATGGAATCATATTGTTCCTGAAGAGCTCTTCATGAATAGCTTTCATCATTCTCCCTTCCATGAGGGGAAAAAAGCCAAAAAAAGAGAGGAAAATAAATAAATAAATAAAAATAAGATGGGTTTGCGGGTGCATGTTTGAAAGATATGCTATCCAAAAGGGGAAAAAATGTGGGCAGATTTTGTATCCAGACCAGCTGTGAGACACCGGGCATTTGTACACAGACCGTAAAGTGCTGTTCTTTCAATCTTCTGGGTTTACAAGTCCATAACTCAGTTCCGGATGCATTCTTCAAACAAACATTACCCTCAGGCAGCCTAAAGTAGCCACAGCTGTACATGTTAGAGGTATGACAGGGACCCATGTCATTTTTCGATATTTAAATCTGTTTTTGTTTTNAATTGCTACCCCATCCCTCCTGCTACAGGATTTAATTTTAGAGTTAAAATGTTGGGGTTTTTAAAACATTTATATTACTTTTATAATTTTTCTAATGTTTTTTCTCTTTCCCCCCTTTTTCTGCGTTGCTACAAAGCCAGAACACTAGTAGATCAATACTGCTAGTGATGTGGTTTTTTCCCTGCCTAATTTTAGACCATCAAGCAGAAATTACACCTGTTCAGAGATATGTGGGAGAAGGAATGCAGAGCTGTATAACAACCTGCTTCAAGAGTGCTCCATTTTAGGAGAGTTGTTGTAATGTGAAACTATGTAATCGGAAGAGTACACAGTATTCCAAAGCTGCAAATGTAATCATTGTGAAGAACTGTCGAATAAAACAAGCTGCTGTTAAAAAACCTGCCTTTGTTTTCTCAATGCAATGTGAATTGCAGTATGAAATGTTAGAGTGCTTTTCATCATTAGAAGGTAATTTGTAGGGTGTTGCAGTGCACTTTGCAAAAAAACAACAACAACAAGCAGGGGTGGATTTCATCATAAGTGCACTATATGTACTCGCTGCTGGAAAATAACATTAATGAAAGAGGGAGTTGGGCATCCAGGCTTTGTCTAATAGATAACAATAATTACACCTGTCCACTTACCGGGAAACCATTCCAGTGTTTAGTTTACAAGAAGTAAGTCATCTGCTCTTTCAATGGGCCTAAATCATCTTTTGATTTGAAGCAATAATTTCTTGTATAATCATTGCTAAGTGCAATGCTAAAAATCAGCTCCCTTTCAACCTCCCTCCTAACCCAATAACCGATGTTTCAAGAAGATTTTTGCAAGCCAAAAAAGGTTTGACTATGTTCACATGAAGAACAGTGAAAATTTACTCTGCATGTTTGCAGTGGTGGACTTTTGTGCTTGTTCTTATGTTCATGCCTTCAAACAAAAATACTATCTATTCCATCCATTTAATTGTATTGACCCATAGTGATCCAATCCCTCCCTCTAGTGATGATGCGTGTCTGTGAATAATAACTGTCACAAATATGAAAATTTCAATAGATTGAACTTTAATGTGGTTTGAAAATCAACAGCTTTCTAAACAATAAGAAAACATTATTATGTTTGCCATTCTAATGCATAACTGCCGGTACGAACTGTGTATTAATACAAGATCACCTTGAAACATAAACGTTGTTGGATTTTACATGATTATGTCTTTTTAAATCCGACAATTCCTGGGACACCATTACTTTAATCCTATTCAAAGAGCAGCTCATTTGGGGACTGTATATTTAGTAACATCCAGTGTCATTACTGAAATTATTAAACTCTTTACAAAATATGCAAGACATTAACTTGATGAAATCTATTTCAGAAATCCAATTATTTTTCCACTAACTTTTGAAAATAAATCAGAATATAATTTTGAAAAGAAGGACCACATTAGAACATTAAAGAACATAAAACAATCATTTTAATACATGTTTTTAAGAACAGGAAACAGAGAAACTGTGCTTGAATGAGACGCTTTAGGGAAAAATAGAAGCCACAGGGCTGCCAATGGATTTCCATACTAGTCAAGTCAAGANAAATTGTGAGCTGCCCCAGGCTGTTTTTTTCAGGAGGGGCTGGATATCAAATCGTAGAAATAAATAAATAAATAAATAAATAAATGATATAATGAACATTGGCCAGTTGTCTGGCGTCTTGGGGTATATTTGCTCTTCTGCTTTACTCCTTTCCGATGGCTGTACCATGTCTCCAACCATTCCTACCAAGCTCCTGTTCTTGCTGTAGTTCATCTTCAGGTCCACTGCCACTGAAGTCCATTCTTCTGCCAGGATCCCATTTTGTTCCTAGCCTCGGCTCTTTGCTGCCTTCCCTCTCCTGTCTTGGTGAAATCAGAACCAGTATCAACACTCATCTGTTCCCATGCCATGATCTCAGTTTTCCCCATGGTTGAAATTTCCCTCTCGGACCTCCCACCTGCATTCCTCTACTTATCTCTGAATTTGACTCTGAGTCATCATAGCTATGGCCTTCATTCTAGATTAATCATGCCCAGACCTTGACCTTAACCTTTGTCAGTGATTGACACATTTGTTCTAGGACCACTGGTGTAGCATAAAGGTATTGACAATGAAGAATAGAAACATTTCCAGATGTTAATGGTCACAGTGTTTATATGGAGAGGAAAGGTATCACCTATGAATGGCTAGGCTTAATCAAACATCATACTACCAGTCTTTCAGATGACCTTTGACCCTACTCATCTCTGAAGCAATCATAATTGCTCCTGACTTCTGAAAACCATTCCTAGAGAACAGTGAAGAAACAAGATTCTCAAAGAGTTGTCAGGCACACACGACTTAACCTCATTTATGCCACTGACATGCTTGCTGAATTAAAAGGTTTTCAAGGTCATGGTATTGAAGAAATGCCTAAATGTATGCCTCAGATGCATTGGACAGGCTTATCGTGATGCCTGTAACTTTGAATCAGTGTCTACCAGGAGCATCAGCAATGCTATGACCTCATAGAGGACAAGACATATTGAGAACTATTGATTGATACATTGATTAGTTAGTTGATTAGATGTGAGGCTTGGTTCTGCGTTATAACTAATTCGTTTTGCTGTTCCATAGTCTCTTTAAAATGATGTTTACAGATTACAAAACTAGTGGTATACGTATTTAGCATTTATAGGTCTATAAATATTAGAAGACAATATGATTTATAAGTATATAGCAGGGTTGAAGAACCTTTTCCTTTCCAGGGGCCACTTTGAAAATTAGTACAAGCTCTAAGGGCTGCATAGAAGTTGGAGTCAGAGGTGCCTATGGAGTGCACTCAGGAAGAGGAAGGCCAAGGTCATGGATCTGTCCCATAATCACGTGTGTGTCTGCCTTCATCTCTGTTCACTTGCCTTGAGCTCACATTGTCCATATTTGGGGGTAGGAACTGGATCCAAGGATGAGATCCAGGGAAATTAGTCACAGGCTGGGGCTGGACTTTCCCTAGTCCTGCGTTATAGCATTTAGTCGTTGTCCCTTAAAATCTTCAAGTTCTGAACTTAATTTACTGCATTGTACCAAAAATTGTCTTAAGGGTTAAAATTTCTGTTCTTCTTAACCATCTTCTTTCTTTGTCTTCTGTAGAAGCATTATACTCAGTATTGAAATGACTTAGTTGAGAATATTCTGCCAACTTCAAGGCGGCTATGTATAGCCTAGGAGGTAAGATGTTGGCTTGAGACCAGGGTTCAAATCCTGACTTAGCTGGGAATTTTGCAGCTGTCGTTGAACAAGTCATCATCATTTGGCTCGGTCCCCATCAGTAAAATGGGACTAATATTGACCTAACTCACTCACAGGGCTGTTATGATATACTAGGTAAGGGCTAAAAAGTACACTGAGCACTGCAATTATTACAGAACTGATAAATATAGTTGTGTAAGTGTTTTCAAGACTGCGGTCTTAAAGAACGTTGCGCACACACACACAAACTTGGAAAGAAAACCAAAATCTCAGTTTCTTTAATTCCAAGTCAAAGAAAATCATTCAAGCCTTTATTTACCACATTGCTTCACATGTGTGGGTGTGGGGTGAATGTGAAAATTCTAAGGCAGAAAATTTCAGCTTCTCAATCGGAACCCCAAGTGCATGGGGTCAGGATTCTTATTGATATTGCTATACCTTTCATGTTACTCCTGTTCTCTAGGAGTCATGGGATTATATTTAAGTCAAAAAATAAGGTCACAGAGACAAAAAACAAAATTAGGAACATCTATTCTAAGGACTTTATCCAACTGTTAACTGTCCCAGGGACTTTAGTTGAAATTGGATTCAGTGGAAAATAGAATTGGTTCCTAAATGGAGGTATTTTCTGTTTGATGAAAGTGTATGGGGTAAATATTACCCATGAAGTTAATGGACTTCTTGTCAGTGCAAGGACTGAACAATCATTCACTGGGAAGATTTTATTTAAAATGACAAGGGTACGGAATAGCCGGGCAGTGAAACATTAATATTCAATCTCCTGTCTTTCCCCCGGTGTTACATAAAATATAGATACCCCCCCACCCCCAAAGATGCATATGTCTGAGTCTAACCCTGACATTATTTCATTTTACAGCAAGATAAGACACTGTTTAAAACTACTTGATAAATATTTAACAAAATATGGAGCCAAACTTATGAAGGATTACCAGCAAATGAATTCCTAAAGGAATGCTCAGGAACTGATTTAGGTACTCGTTGTGACTCTGCTGCAGCATAAGCACAACTCCCTTTCGATAATGTTAAATAATATATGTGTACATCAAAATGTCTATTGCAATATAGAAAAATGAACAGAGCTAGTCAAGAATCACCATCTTGTTACTGCAAATGGGGCGCACAGAATCGCTCTGTGAAAGCTCTGGTGGACATGAATACATTTCAGTTTTTTTTCATTACAGATCTAAACCTATATTTTAAAAATGCTACAGTATCCTATAACTTTGTCACTTACCAAGAAGTGCTACAGAACAAAGTAAGACAATACAGTGCTTCTGTATCTGAGTTTATAAACTAAGAATACCAAGAATCTTTTATTTCTCCTACAGGTTGCTCTTTTTCTCTTCTTTTCTCTTTTCTTCACATAAATAATTAATGGATTCAAATACAGGTACAGAAATATTCTACAAGAGAGCGTCATCTTCTCTATGGCTAATAAAAGAATGCCAAGTTTTATAAGTAAAGGTCTGAGACGTTTGATCTTATAAAAGATTTTTTTCCTCCTAAACAACTACAGCAGAACTTTATGATTTAAGTTTTTAAATAAACCAAACAACAATTCTCTCCAGCCTAAGAGATTTACCCTTAATTGAGAGAGAAGGTCTAGTCACATGACGAGGGGCAGGGGATACTTCAAATTTTCCATACTGGATTTCTTTGTCTTCCACTTTGGGCAAGGAAGGCTAGATCCAGGCAATCACATACCGTAAAATCCATTACATTGTGGTCCACAAATACTGACCACCAACAGTACTGTTGGTGGCCAGTACATGGGATCAACCAACAAACTTGAAATGACAACAGGAGAGTGAGAACCACTAGTGTAAAATAAAGGCTAACAGAGACTCAGATATGGAGAGTTGTGGCCTATGTCTGGCCCTCATAAATTCAGGAGGAGGTCCCGAAGAAATGGAGTCTAAAACTAAACTAGTAACAACAACACATAGCTCATGCATGGGCAAAGTTCCCAAGCCCAAGAGCTGCAAAATCAACATTTGTATATCACTGAGAGTCACGAGACAAACTGATCCTTGGCTTCGTCCAGTTCCACGGATGGCAAGTCATGACTTCCCCAAAGCCTTCCTCCCTCACATTAGTGTGCCATCTCCCAAGAGGTCTGGCAGGCTTGTGCAGCAGCAGATGTAGCTCAGGGTACACTACCACTACTGCCATGGCCCCCAGAAGGCTCCAGAGGTAGCAGCAGTGGAAATGATGGCTCAGCTTATTTCACTACTGAGGGAGCCTCATGGACACGTTGTTCCCACCCCCCAGGCAGCCACATCTGGCAAGAGCCTCAGTACAGGGGCTTGAGAGTCACATATGACTCCTGGGAGGTCAACTGCCCACCTCTGTTATAGGTAAAACTAACCAATAACAATAATAAATATTTTATTTATATGTCCCATCCTCCCCTCCCCCCCAAGTGGGCATGGCACTTGGAGCACGTCACAAACGTAAAATAATATAAACAATATAATACAATTCAAAACAATGATGATTTAAAACAATAATAAAATACTTTAAAATAGGGGAAGGAAAAAGGGAGGACTGTACAATCAATTAAGGGAACCAGCAGTGAATCCTAAAAGCACCTAGAAAATAAATTCAAGGCACATGCCCACTTTGCTTCGAGACTGCCAAAGTGGACATGCAACATTATTCGTGCCTGTTATTCATTTGGATCTTTGTTTTAGTTTTTTTTGTTTTTCTTTTTAAGGTAATTTTTGTTTAGATGTTTGATCAAATAACTGAGTAACTAAACAAAAATGACTACACAAAAAATGGAAAATGAGGGGTTTTAACAAATACACAAATATTTTCTTTCGGTGTAAAGGTTCACTCAACTATTTTGAGTGCTATCCAAAAATGTGAATAATACTCATGGATCAGATATCAGCTATTTGCTTCAACCCTACTAGGAAATCGTCTTCATTACTGTTATGAAATTTACATTTTTGCGTCTTCATTTTCATTGCTTTGGTATTTCAGTATTTGGTATTTTGGCATTCGATACTTCGTTCATTTTAAGGGTTCTACTTGATCTGAAATGAAATAATTTTGTGATTCTATAACACTGTGCTCATCTAAGAAATATGTTGAGCCTGATGCAAAAAATTGGTGCAGATAGATAAGGAGACCATAAGTAAACCTAGCAGAAATATTAGGACTGAGAGCTCATGAAGATTTGGCTTCTTTCTGTAGCATTCTCAAGGGTACCACTCCTACAACTCAGGTGCTTTATTAATTATTTATTTATATGTATTTATTTAATAAGTGAAATATCCTGCCACAGCAGCTCAGGGTGACTTACAATATATAAAAACAAAAGATAATAAAACTATATAAAAATTCTGTAAAACACTCTATAAAACATGGAGGTTGTCCAAAACACTCCAAACACCCACCCTAACCCACTCCTCCCACCCCTCACCCATCCCCCCACCAAATGCCTGGTTGAACAGCCAGGTCTTACATTTTCGCCAAAAAGAAGGGAGGTCTGGGTCCAACCGGGCCTCTGCTGGAGGGAGTTCCACAGCCTCTGTACGGCCACCAAGAATGCCCTCTCCATCGTCACCCTGCAGGATACCCAGGGAACCTTGAGGATGATGCCACCAGTTAACCGCAGGGGTCGATTTAGAGCCTGAGGAGAGAGGCAGTCCTGTAGAGAGGTAGGGCCCAGACCGTTTAGGGCTTTATAGGTAAGTACCAACACCTTCAATCGATCCCAGAAGACTATAGGCAGCCAGTACAGAGAACGGAGCACCAGTGTAATATGCGCCCAGCAGCCTGACCCCATAAGGAGATGGGCTGCTGTGTTCTGCACCAGCCGCAGTCTCTGACCATCACCATGGGTAGCCCCACATAGAGTGAGTTAAAATAGTCCAATCTAGAGGTGATGAAAACATGGATTACAGTGGCCAGGTCTAAGACTGAGGCTGCGTTCTCATTTGTGGCAGCAACAGCAGTGGGGGCAAGGGAAGACGCGGCAGCGCCGAGAAGCCGGCCGACGGAAAAAGAGCCGGTGCGAATGGGGATCTGCCACGGCTCCTCTCGCATATGGCAGGGCAGAATTTTGCATCCTGAAATGTGCGAGAGAAGCTCTGGCAGATCCTCGTTCACACCGGCTTTTTTCCCCGTCGGCCAGCTCCTTGGCGCTACCACGTCTTCCCTCACCCCTCCCGCTGCCGCCATCGCTGCCTCAGATGAGGACGCAGTCTGAGACATACAGTAAAAGCTGCCGCAGCAGATGTAATTAAAAACGGCACTCCTCACCACAGTCCCCACCTGGACATCCAGGCGGAGCTGGGAATCGAGGAGCACTCCCAGACTACGAACTTGGGGAAACCAGCAGAAGGGGAATCCCATCTGTGATGGGGAATGCCAACTCTACCACCTTCCCGACTAACATCACCTCCGTCTACTCAGGATTCAGCTTCAGTCGGTTGGCCCTTATCCAGTCCCCCACAGCCGCCAAATACGAGTAAGCACCGGGGACTACTGGGTCTGGGTTGAATGAAAAAAAGAGGTAGAGTTGGGTGTCATCAGCATATTGATAACAAAGAAAGATAATAGAGCAGTATAATAATACAGTAGCTACGTAAAACAATGCTCTATATATGGAGGAAAATACTATTAAACTGACCAAGGGTAAATTAAAGCAAAAATTGCTGGGAATACAGGATCAAGCACAATTTATCCTATTAAGTTATGAAATACACAGAACAGGACGAGCAGAGATGGTGCAAATACAAAATAATGATATTCTTAGTAGAACTAGTATCAAGTGATATTTATACACAAAGTTAATATAACACAGGTAGCAACGATCTGTTAAACTCAAGCACTTTGGCATTAAAGAAACAAACTAACCCTGCTGAATGAATAATTAGTAATATGTAACATCTGGGATTCACCTTCAGTATACAATTTGCAGCACAGGGCAATATAATGTGCCCTAATTAAAGGACTTGAAACAAGAAAAGTTTTTTGCAACAAAAAGTAGTTATTTTCATGCAGTGGAAGCTTCCCGCTCCCATTAGACTAGATACCAGTAAAACTAGGCTGTCTTATTCAATCTTACCAGGGTAGTGCTTTCAAGTCCTGGTTCTTGTTTTACCAAAACATTTTTGAGCTGATAATAATCTTATTTGATTTTAACATTTGAAGTACCAATATACAACATGCTGAGTAAAGCTCCTACTAATGAGTACAAGACAAGTAACAGAATACTTGAAAGGACAGTTATGTAAACTGGTGAGTCAACTGTTTCCATAATAAATAAATGAATATGCTTAGAAATATGTTCTACTTAGTTTAATTGAATTAAACTTACTTATATTTCAAAGATATTTGATTTATGTATAATGGAATAGATTAATGCAACTATTCATTCTACTTAATGGATAATTTAAGTATGTTTGGGAAGAAATCTATAGCAAGTTGTTTGAGATTGTTGTATTTCTGATTATGATTTACCATTTACAGTCAAAGCCCATATAGCTACATTTAAAGATA
>QEPC01009399.1:512404-585525 GCA_003113815.1 Sphenodon punctatus | reverse complement strand
TTTGCAGAACTTCTCTAGCAGATTGACTTATCAGAAATTCAACTTATGCAGATAAGCTAAATAAATGGAGTGATTTCAGTTTTATTCAGTAACTAATTTACCATCCCAGCTAAACTAATTTAGTTCTTTTCAACAATAATAATTAAATGTATTAGTTGTCTTAGTAGTAGTAGTAACTAATTTATTGCATAACAATAAAGTCATGGCAAGAGAGCATAGAAGCACAAACACAAACCCAATCACAAGTTAAACTAAGTCAATAGATAAGCCACATATAAACCACATATAAAACGTAATAGCCAAGTAAGCTATTACCGTATAATATATCATAAACAACATCACCCCAGTTAAAACAGCAATTTCAAAAGGGAATAAAAATAAAAACAATGCATGAGCATACCAGAATAACTTAACCTAGTATACAATAACTAAGATAAGTCGTAATTAAAACAACCAAATCAAATATAGAATACAAAAGAGGATATAAGTCAGTGACCACAAGCCGTATATCTATACCAATGCCAAAATTTGATTAGGAAACTCATCCTTAACCTATAATCAGCCTATTAGTGTAAATTGCCTCCTATGTGCCCAGGGAACAGGGTGCAATTCACACACACACACACACACACACACACACACACACACACACACACACCGTCCCTCTAGGGCAGTGGGGATGAAGAATATTCCTCTGCCCATTCATAAATTAGGTACAGACTTCATATTTAGTTTATACACATACATTTTCCAAAGAAATTTAGCCACCTTGCTAGACACGTCTGGTTGCTTCTCCAGGCACTCCTTCCAGTGCAGTCCACTGCTCAGCCAAGACGGAGATCATGCGACAGGTCCCCATAGTGGGGGAGCCCATAGGACTGGAGGAATAGTAGGAGAAGCAGTACAGCCGGACAGCTGGAAATGAGTGAGTCAGCTGGAGTTCCTGCCCCTCCCCCACTCCCCAGGATGACTCACTCATTCCAACCTGTGATGCGGCTCCCCCAACCCCACGTATACCCCTGCTATGGTCACTGTGGCATGCTGCCTGGCTCTAGCAGAGCAGTAGGCTGGGCTTGAAGGAGCAGCAACCAGAGGAGCAGTGGTGCATCCGAATGACTGAGTCAGTCCAGGGAGTGCATGGGGGCAACAGCTTCCCAGCATCCCAGAAAGTCCTCGAAAGACTCACATTTTGGGGTATCCAGGCACTCACTGGGGACCAGGTAAACCTGCTGGTTGCCTACTTTTGGCTGTTTGCAGATGCAGATATTATCAGTTTGTAGTAAATGCACTACCCACTGCACCCTGACTTACCTATGTCATGCAACTGGAGCCTCCCTGAACCAGATAAAAACTACCGGTTGAAAAGGAGATAAACTAATTCCGGTCAGTTCTGCTCATTAACCAAAATGAAGCAAAGATGAGCAGTTCATCATGTGAATCTCCCTGACAGAAGAGGTTAACAATAAAAACAGAGCGTCAATGCTGGAGAGGTTGAGTTTTGTTACTATTAACATTCATTACCACCACATTAAACAAGTTGGAAACAATTTGAAAGCATGAAACATTTGCTTTACACATTTTCTTATTGAAGCCTTTCAACTGTGGAGACATTGTTAAACAGTAGAGTAAAACACAAAAGATAAAGGTTTGCATTCTCTTTGATCTACTCAGGAAGTCTGATAGAGTTTTCACTTCATTTACAAAATGGATCTGATTTGATCTTAACTTACAAAGAACAGTTTAATAGTACAGTGAAGAGTCCCTGGAGAAAAGAAGCTTTTCATGTATTGCACACATGCTGGGTGGCCAGGCAAAACCAGACTGCACTTAAAGGAGCTCCTTAATACATTCATCCCCAGAGCGCACATGTCCATCTGCTGCATATTAGGGTAATTTTAATAAGCATTTTTAAGCAGATGAACACCCCTCTCCACCATAGCAGGAGATGGGTTGTCAAGGTTTGACTTACCTTGACAAGTGGTTATAGATGAAGACCATAGGTTTGGTTTTGATAAATATCCAGAAAGAGTGAGAATTAGTGTGTCAGAAGCATCCAAGTAGGATACAGAATGGCTTTGTGGATAGGCAGATTATTTTTATTTATTTATTTATTTATTGGCCTCCCACTCCTGCTAATAGCAGCTCCGTGTGGCTCACAACATATTAAAACCATATAAAAATATAACACAAACAATATATCAATAAATGGACAAAATAACAATAGCAATATAAAAAAACAATAAAAATACCCCAAGGCAGAGCTCAACCCCCCTCCCCCCCATCACTCATTTCCGTTGCCAAAAGCCTAGTGGAACAGCCAGGTCTTGCATATTCTTTGGAAAGAGGGAAGGTCCATGGCCAGGCAGACCTCCATCAGGAGGGTGTTCCATAGCCTTAGTGAAGCCACCGAGAACGTCTCCACACAAGATACCCAGGGGACTTCAAGGAGGGCACTCCCAGCTGATCTCAGGGGCCGATCCAGAACCCAGGGGGTGAAATTATTCTGCAGATAGCGAGGCCCAGGCTGTTTAGGGCTTTATTGGCCAAACACCACCTTAAATCGGGCCTGGAAGACTATGGGCAGCCAGTGCAGAGAACAGGAGCATTGGTGTAACGTGCTCACGGTGACACGTCCCCATGCGGAGGCAGGGCACCACATTCTGCACCAGCAGCAGTCTCTGGACTATCACCACGGGTAATCACATGTAGAACGTGTTGCAGTAGTCCAGTCTTCAGGTGATGAAAGCATGGGTGATGGTGGCTAGGTCAGAGTCAGACATATGGCCGAAGCTGTCGCACCAGTTGTAATTGACAAAATGTGCCCTTCGCCACAGCCACCACGTGGACATCCAGGTGGAGCTGCGGGTCCAGGAGCAGCCCCAGACTACAAACCTGAAGGACCAATGGGCGGCAGACCCCATCGATGACAGGGCCACCACTCTCTTGGCCCCTCCCACCAGCATCACCTCTATCTTGTCGGGATTCAGCTTCAGGTGGGGCAGCCTTCTTCTGTTCCAGTTGGTCAGATGGATGGATAGATAGATAGATGGATAGAAATTATATATAATTATTTTATTTTATTTTAGCACCAAGACTGCCAGGCCTGGGTGAGCTGAAAGAAAGGTAAAGTTGGGTGTCATCAGCATATTGATGACAAAGCACACCAAACCCTCTGACGACTTTGTCCAAAGGCTGCATGTACACGCTGAACAGGAGAAGGGGCAAAATCGAACCTTGTGGGAATCCACAAGTGAGGTCCTGGGGAAATGATGAACAGTCACCCAGTACCATATGTTGAGTTCTCCCAGTCAGGAAAGAGCAGAACCATTCAAGAAGAGTTCTACCTACCCAGGTATGGTCCCATAAACAGGTCACCAGCAACTCATGGTCAACAGTATCAAATGCAGTCAAGCGATTAAACAGGATCAAGTATGATGCAGTAAAATGAGGCTGTATTCCCGGATGTTCTTTTGGGGTGACCTTGGAAAAGCCACTTTACCTTTTTGTGGGTGTTTCCAGACAGACCTAGGGCTGGGTTTAATTTGTGTGTGTGGAGGGGGGGAGGGGCTTGCCAGGGCTCAGTCATGGCAATTAAATTCAAGGGTGGGGGAGGCTGAACCCTCGGAAATGTTCCTACTGGGAGTGTTCACCCAGAAATGTGAATGGCCAGAGAAAGGCTGATATTGACTATTGTAGGGTTAGAAATGAAAGCCAGAAGAACCCTGCATAGTTTATTTGGCTTTCATTAATGATTTCTGTGCTTCATCCCCCTTGCTGGCTATCATATAAATTCAATCACAAAAACTCCTGTTTTATACTCAGCTGTAGAGAGGCAGGTCATTCTAGTCATTAGATTACTAGCTGGAGACTAGGTTCCCTGTTCTGTCAAATTCTGGGTCAGAGGGCATGGCTTGCTAGGCAGGTTTGGGCCCTGGAAATTTAATATTTGTTAATAAATTAAGCACTGGCTGACCAGCCGTGGAACTGCTCCAGGGGTGGCCAGCCACATGTCCTCCACATTCATTCCCTCCTGGGCTGGGTTTACACATGGACCTGGTGGCTGCCGTGGCCTGTGGTCTTCCTGCGCAGAGCCTCCCCTCCCTCACACCATAGATTTGTGGACGGATCACCCAAAACTTTAGGCTATCACCTGAAACTCTATGGCATTGCCTGGGGCAACCATCAACCAAGAGCAAAGCGGCAACAGCCATCCACCAAAGAGAAGGACTGAAGCGCCACCTCAGGCCAGTGTCCCAAGCTTAGGCAGCCTGCTCTGCTGCCGGTGCTCCAGGATTTTCCAAACCAGGGAACTCCACCTCTGCTCTGCCAGCACATCTGGTGGTGCACGTTTATACAGATGGTCCACTGGAAGCGAGGCGGAGCAGAGGTAGTGCCATTGTCTCTTTACAACCTGTGCATCTCAAATGCACCACTTCTAAGGGTGAAGACACTGACCTTGATAAAGAGGGGCTTAGATTCATAGGATTAATCACAGGATTTTGGAAGGGACCTCAAGCCACTTTTACATGAGGCGCTTAGAAGCGCCTCTGGAGCCCCATATTAAAGAGGAAAGCCTTGCGGGGAGTGTTTACACGCTCCCCATGCTACCAGAAGTGACGGGCCACCCATTCTCTTCAGTGGTGGTGGCAGTAGATGCCTGACCTTCAAAAGGTGCATTCTATAGACCTCAATTTTCAGGTATACAGAACATGCCTCGTGAAACCCCACATCTGCAGCTGTCGCCACTGAAGAGAATGGGTGGCACATCACTTCTGGTAGCGTGGGCAATGTGTAAACACTCCCCAAGTGGCTTTCCTCTTCAATACAGGGCTCCAGAGGCGCTTCAAGCACCTCATGTAAAAGTGGCATCAGTGGCCTTCTAATTCAACCTCTGCCTCAAAGGCAGAATATTCTTTGCCTACAGCAGATGCTTGTGCAACTGTGTTTTGAAACCATACAAGGAAAGCGATTCCATACCCTCCTTGGGCAATATATTTCATTGCCCAATGTTCTTACAGTTAGGAGGGTTTTTTTTCTTAATATTTAACAATAAAAAACCCTCATTGTTGCAATTTAAGCCCTTTCTCTCTTAGACACCTATTGAGGAAAGGTGCTCTTACTGATGGTCATATTGATGCTACTCTTTTAAAAAAAAACTTAATTTATTTATTATTGATTACTAATATTTGATATCCCACCCTTCCTGCCAAAAAGGCAACTTAAGGGCCTTAAACAGGGGTAAAACATTTACACACAATTAACATGTGGAACTGATTACCATGCGATGTTTGAAGGGCAATAATATAACAGGGTTCAAAAAGGTTCATAAATAGCTATTAGTCACGTTGGTTAGGAAATGAGGGCTCCAACTGCTGGGAAGTGAATGGCAGGAAACGGATCACTCCCCTCATGACCTATTGGTGTACCTCACAAAAGCAACTGAAGCGAACCACTTTAAGAGAAAGAAGGCTGGCTTTGACGGAACATTAGTTCTGCAGCAGTCATGATGTTCTAAGTTACCTCCACATAAGGCTGTCCACAAGAAGTTTAACTAAAGTCTGTTTGTGAGGCTGCTCCAACTTGAGAAATAATTTCTCCCCTGCTCCATGTCATGAGGTAAGAGCAGCCAGTGTATGAAAACCTATTCCCCAGAGGAAAAGTACATGTTATCCAAAAGGAGAGCCAGGAGTAGAATGTCTTATTTACCCCTGTGATAAGTTACCAAAGATGTAAAATGCTTTTAGATATCCAAAAATAGTCATGTAAGTCACTCTGTAGTAGCCAGTAAACAGAAACAGTTGGGATGAACTAGATAGCTTTGTAAGACATTTTAAACACTGGAAGTGCTATATAATTGGTATGTGCTAATAACCCTGTGGGGTTTAAGAATTGTATGGGCTTACACATAATATCCATGTGTAGTACATATGTTGTAACAAAAGCTATGCAATATGAACTATCGGCCAGCAACAATTCAAAACTATTGAATTTTGATTCCCCAGTTCCTGAAATATGGAGGACACTTCCACAACAAGCGAGATGCAAAAACGCAGGGAAAAATCCATTCAATAACAGCTATGCATTTTCTTGCAAAGATTCCTCATGTT
The DNA here is from genome assembly GCA_003113815.1 of Sphenodon punctatus. Taxonomy (NCBI): domain Eukaryota; kingdom Metazoa; phylum Chordata; class Lepidosauria; order Sphenodontia; family Sphenodontidae; genus Sphenodon; species Sphenodon punctatus. Next base: position 579,418 of record QEPC01009399.1, on the reverse strand, counting down.
ATAGCAACATGATCCTTAGGTGCTGAGACAGCATTTGACAAGATAGAATGGCTGTTCTCCAGAAATTTCAATTTCATTCCTCCTCTGTACGGTGTTTGAGAATGTCTTATGCCTAGCCGTTTGATGCTGAAACGTCCTCCGGTGTCATCCCTTCGTATTTCCCACTAGACCAATGCATTGATAAGAATGTGTGCTTTCTCCTTTGTTGTCCTTCATGAGTTTTTTTTTGATTACAATTTGGGGATGCTCAGTGGAACAGTGAATTATGCACTTAGACATCTGATGGTAGGATTTCATTACTTGCAGATAATGCAGAGATTTTTTTGACTGACCCTAATAAAGACCTTTCTAGCATTTAACTGAAAAAATGTATTTTCAGAGTCAGAAATCAGATGGGAAAAAAATAAAGTCATCAGCTTACTTACATCGCTATTCAGCTGGTCTAATATAGTCACAAAAGGCTACGTTATAGTCTGCAAGTTGGTTTACACTCTTCTTGGGCATTAACTGTGATTTACTACATGTTGTACTGTGTGGTACAGTCTATTGCTAAATGTTGCAGAGTGTGTATCACAATGAGGTCTTGTTATGGTGGTTCAGAACTTTGTATCTGCATTCTTCAATATGTCATATGTTTGGCAAAACACAAGGTATGGATTAACCAATCCATAAACTACACATTTCAAAAGCACCGCTAACCTAAAAGTTCATTTTTTGGTTGTATGATCTTACATAGAGACTTGAGTTAGAGATGAAACAGATGTGATTCAAGGTGATTATTCCTGTTGATCTTATTGGAAGGAGAATGTATGCATCAGAACTCTGCTCTGATGTGGTACAGCCCAGGACCAGTCTGGTTAGGTTCACGAGGCAAATTGATTAGCGTCAGTGTCCATATAAGAGTTCAGTTTGATAGGAAGCTGGTCAGTTCATTTGGATTGGTCCGTGTTCAGTCTGGTCCATGGTGTGTCTGGTTAGGAGTTCGGTTTGAGGTTTTAGTCTACTGTTTGTCAGATTGGTCTGAATTCAGTCTGGTCCATGATGTGTCCAGTTTGGATTGGTCTTGTTGGTCTGTCAGGAATGTGGAATAAAACTAATGACAAGGAATGCTGATTGTAAACAATAGAGGCAACAGAAATGCCAATTAGAATTAATGGAGATTTGGGAATGCCAATAGCTCTTAATGGTTAGTAAACAAACAAACAAAAATGGCAGATGGACATCTGAAAGAAAGGTTGGAATGATTGGTGCTCACCAGGAGCAGCTGAAATGATGAGGAGGTGGGTGGAATGATGGGTACGAGGACACAGAGAAGATTGAACAACAGGGAGCTGTGTGGAACAATATGTAATTGACCACTGAGTGTGGCTGGAATAATGAGGACTAGGTAGCTGCTGAAACGATGAATATGAGCCCACCAGGAGTGGCTGAAATGATGGGTGGGTGGAATAGTAGGGATGATGCCATTCCATCTGCTCCTGGTGTCCTCAGCCCTGTCATTATGCCCTATCCCCATCATTCCAGCCATTACCTGATGCCCAGTACCCATCATTCCCCCCAACCTCTTGTCCTTTCAGTTTCTCCTGATGGCCTCTTGTCATTCCACCCAACTCCCCATCATTTCAGCTGCTCACAGTGCCCTTGCACCTGTCATTCCACCCAACCCCTCTACATTTCAGCCACTCTCTGCATCCTCGCACCAATCATTCCAAACTTTGTTTCAGATAATCATCTGCCATTGTATTGGTTTACTGCCCACCAGTAAGGGCTACTGGCTTTCCCAAAGTCCCATTACGTCCAACTGACATTCCTGTTGTCTCTAGTGTTTCCAATTGACATTCCTTGTCTTTCATTTTAGTATGTTCTGAACCAGATCGATGATGGCAACCAGACCTATTCTTAGTGAACCAGATCAATCATAATGAACCACACTTAGTCTTCCCAAATGGAACCAGACTGACACTACCAAACCAAACCATTCCTTTAACTGATCCAAACAACCAGGCTGATTCTCCCAAAACCAAACTAGACCAATTATCTCAGTTAATCCCTACCAAACCAAACCAATTCTATCCCACTGAGACTGATCCATAGTGAACCAGACTGATTCTTTTACCGCAAACTGGACCAGACTGAACCATACTGAACCAGATTCAACCCAACAGATGCAGGCTTCATATCAAAATTGACAGATGTGAATTGAAGCAGCAAAATTCAACAAACATAACATTATATTAGACTATTCCTTTCACCTCTAACTTGAGTATAATCTTGTAAGCCCAAATAGCAATAAAGGCAGTGCAAAGAATCTCAAAAATCAGACAACAGAACTCCACTTGACATCCCAACCCACGGCTTGGGATCCTCTGTTCTAAACATTGAAAAAGTAGAAAATAAACCTTTAAACTTCAAAAACAATGAACTTTTTGAATCTTGACAACAAGTTTGATTTGAGTACAATGGCGGCTGGTGGGTTCTAAGGCTGGTGGGGAGGAGGGTGGTGCCAGGCCAATGGTGGGCATAGCCATCCCAGCTGTAGGCAGAGCTAATCAGAATTTTGAAATTAATGTGGAATTATACAGCCTCAGTTCCCCATCTGTAAAAACAAACCTAAACACAACCTAAACCACAACCAAAGACCACGTACACATAACTAGCCAAGAACTCAAGTAACAAACTCTCATCCTTCCAGCTCCTTTGTCACACCAGCCTAGTACCTGCACCAGCAGGTACCTAGCACCAGCAGCCTAGTACCTGCAAGGGTTTCCAATGCACTCCCTGTAAAAACATTTGCATAGGTCTGGAGCCATTTTAAAATGCAGCAAAAATTCAAGAGGGAAAAAAAACAACCTTCCATCAACTCACTCCCCTTTAAAATTAAAAACTAGACAATCAGAGTGAAAAATAGCAAAGGGGACAATTCTAATGAAGATGAGAATGCAGCCATGCCCACTTCCAGTTTGGCCCACAAAATTGCCTTTGTATGCCTGGAAGAGGGGGTGTGGGGAAAGCAGTGCCAATCCCTGATACAGAGCAAGCAAACCAAACCATCTTAATTCATTCAAGTTTGTTCAACAAAGAAAACCACAGCCAAAACACCATGCAGTGGAAAGTGCAGAAAAACTCAATAATAATATGTGAAGTTCTAAAATTCACACCATAAATACAGTAGGGATAGTCGAACAGAACCAGTTCAGAAATTCGGTTCGGTTCAGTTCAGAAATTCGTAAGTTCGGTTCGGTCGACCGAACTATTCGTGTTCGATCCAAACTCTGAACAAAGTTCTGAAATTCAAACCCCATTGAACTAAATGGAATATTATCTTTTAGGGATGGGCGAACAGAGCCAAGTTCGGAATTTTGGTTCGATTCAAAATTCGACTTCTGTTTGGTCAACCGAACTAGTCTAGTTCAGTCCGAACTCCAAACTTCCAAACCGCGTTTGCCCATCCCTAAAATACAGCATGGGGTGTTCCCAAAGACCCTAACCATGCTGGATGCTGCACAGTTCTGCTGCAGGGTAAAAGCCATTTGCTACAGCCTGTCAGGCAAGGCAGGGTAGAATAGTCATTAGACAATAAGTGGCCTTCTTGCTTTCAGAAAAGGAAAAAAAAAAGTCACATCCCACCTACACCAAACTGCAGAGGGACCATTTAAAAATGTACTGCAGAAAGAGCCGGGGGGTGGGGGGAAGCAAAACTCTGCCACTAATGTGCACACACTCCTTAAAATTAAGAAGCAGACAATATAGGGTGGAAACAGCAAAAGGACCTGACCCAGACCAGGGGTCCATCATTGAAAAAAAGACTCCAAGTCACATAAAACGAGCAGACCTCATCCCACTGCATGCTGAGTTAGGATTAAAATACAAACCAACCATACATAATTGGTTTGCATTAACCATACATGAAAATGCAAGCCAACTGCATAGGATACAACCATCCATACATGAGTTTTCCTGCCACAGGCAGCATAGATCGGCCACAATGAAAACACATGGAAAAAGCACAAAATCCCAACAATATGCAAACTCCAAACACGCATGCCATAAATACAGCATGTGGTTTTCCCCACAAAACTCCAAATCATCAGCCATGCTGTGCACAGTTCTGCTGCAGGTGAAATGCAAACGCCATATACTGCACCCAGGCAGGGCAGAGTACACTAATCATTAGCCAAGCCAACATGTGGCCTTCTTCCAGAAAAGCACCACACCACACATTCCTACCCAAACAGCAAAGGGACCATTCTAAAATGCAGGTAACACTCAACAGAAAAAAAGAGAAATCCTCTTTCCACCAATCCCCCCACCCTAAAATTAGAAAGCTGACAATTAAGGTGGAAAACAGCAAAGGAAAGAAGAGGAGCCATGCCAAGCCTAGTTGGCCCCACCAAATTGACTCTGCATGCCTGGGAGAGGAAGGGAAAAGCAGAACATGCAGTCACACACACGCACACACAGCTGAGCTAGGAAAGCAAACCATCTGAATTTAGGTTTGTTCAACCAAGAAAACCACAACCAATGCACATGGAAAAGGCACAAAACGCCAACAATATTAAGTGAAGTCCTAAAATGCACACCATAAAAGAAGCATGGGGTTTTCTCAAAGACCCCAATCATGCTGTACAGTTCTGTAAGGTAAAAACGGACTGCAGCAGCCAGGCAGGGAAGAATAACCAAGCCATTAGCCCCAACATGTGGCCTTCTTGCAGGAAAAAGTCACATCTCCACCTACACCAAACTCAACTCCAAAGGGACCATTTTAAAATGCACTGCAGCAAAAATTCAAGAAAAAAAGAGAAGCCCTTCCACCAATACCCACCCCCACTTGGTCCTAAAATTAGAAAGCAGACAATATAGTGTGGAAAACAGTATGGGGATTGGGTCCATTTTAAGCAGCTGAATTGGGATCAGAACAGAGGCTAAGACAGGGTAGGGCCCGAAGGAATTCTGTTTTCTTACCAGGTTTCTTCTGGAAGCAGCTGCTGAGCTCAAATTGAGGATTCTCATTCTCTCTCTTCACCAAGTCTTCATCCCTGTCCCAAATCCAGGCATGTGGCCATGCAGCCTGAACAGGTCCCAAGGCTCCTTCTGCCTCAGCCTGGTCTGTCCATTTCTGCATAGTACCTGAGTCGAACTGTTGCCTCCCCTCAGCAACTTCCACAGACTTCACTCCATCCCCCTCCCATAGTGACTCTATCTAGAAATCTGACTCTCCCTCTGCCCTCTCCCCTGGGTAAGGGTGCTGGGCAGAATCTAGCCTTCTTCTCTAGTTTAACTTCTCAGAGAAGACCAGGTTGGGAATTTGGGTGCATGTGCAATAGGTACAGGCTGATGCCTGGTGCCTGAACTTGCAGTGCTGCTCTCACTGAGCATGCACTAGAAATTGCTTGTTCCCCAGTGCTGGGAAGTGGCTTTTGCAGCAGTTAGTAAAAATGAGAAATGGCTCAATGAGCGCTAGGGACTCTGCAGCAGCTAGGAAGGTGGGAAATGACTTAAGTGTGCCTTGGGAAGAGGAGAGAGCTCCTCCCCGCCACCCATTAATAGAAACCACCACTGTTTGAGTAGGAGCACTGATATTGAGCGTTTGAGGCTTGATAAAGTGAATTCATGGAATTTTAAGTTCTCTTTGAATATTCACTTTAGTTCTAAAAGGAATCATCTCATTTCATCCTTCTGAGTTGGTAATTTCTTGACACTAACTCAAAATAGAAGTGTGACCCTTGTGCCAAAGGCATCCATGGCAAAAGGGATGGGTTATCTTTTCTAGGGGTTTAGCAGAACTGAACACAGTGACTCAAGCCCCCACCCAGAAATCTAGGACACTACATTTTACTGGGCAGCCTGGCAGGCTGTTATTTTCCCCATTTGCAAGCACATCTGCTAGGTTGTGAAGAAATGAGCTTTATTAAAAAGTAAGAACTAACAAATTATTAAAACAAAGAAGAAGCTGGTACTGACGGACGCAGAAATCCCACCCTCAGAACAAAAGTCTGGTGTCACAGCAAAGAGGGACAGTTCTGTGTTCCCAAACCCCTGCACCCAACTCACAGTTCTTTGGGGATGTTCAGTTCACAGACCCCTGGTTATCCCACACAGGCTGCCACTGCTATCCATCAGCAGCAACCTCAAGCATGCTTCAGCTCTCTTCACGCCAACCTGGCCCAAGGAGGCCATTCCTCATAGGCTACTACAGCCCTTCATCACGGTCCTCTGGAGATCCTGGGGGCCTACCTCCTAATCCAGCAAGTGAGTTCAGCAAAAGAGTGAATCAGAGGGGCTCACCAGGTCTAGAAACCCCATGTTGGCTGCTTTCTCTGCTACTATTTTCTAAAAAACCCTACAGCCTGCCTCCTGACCCACCAAATGATTTTAGCTAAGAGCTGGATCAGAAAAACTCCTTCAGTACTTACTGGTCAAGTACTCTCTAATACTAACACTGCAAGTATCACAAAGAAAGGCAACAATAGCATTACTAAACTATATAGAACAGCACCATTCACTTGCTTGCAGCACCTTGATGGGCAATAGTCTCTGCAGCTCAGCAGGTTATGGTGACCTAAACCCAACCCAGCCCTGGACATTTTTCCAGATTATTGTGGTCCAGGACCATTGTTGCTCTGCAGGGAACTAATTCCCTATTTCCAAGCCCCCCTCCCCCATTGTCCCCTTTGGCCTCCCATCATGCACCTGGAAAGTGCATGCAAATCAGGCATGCATGCAAATCGTATACACTCAGGGAGGACACACCCATGAAACAGATTGTTTTCCTTTTCAATGGGCTTTCACACACACCCAGGAGAACACACCCAGGGAGTTTTCCCTTTCAATGGGCGTTTCCAAAATCCTGGACTACAGAAGGAAAGACAATTGCAGCACCAAAAAAAATCACAATGAAACTGTGTCTAGGCTGTCTCTTCCATTAATGACCCTCTGAGGTTGGCCAAGAAGACTCTCTTGTGAGTACCTATCGCCCATGAAGTTCGTACAGCACGGGCATGGAGAGAGGCATTCTCAGTGGCTGCTCTACAGCTATGGAAAGCTCTCCCCTTGGAGATTCATCTAAGCCTGAGCCTTCTCACCATTTGGAAGCAATGTACACATTTTTTGTTCAGACAGGCATTTAGCAGGCTGGTGTAGAGTTGGGTGGGATTGGGTGTGGGGGTTATGGAGAGGGTTGGTGGGTTGGATTTGGGGATTTAAAATATTTTTATAAGTTATATACGTTTTTATGTTTTTAAATTTTTAAATTTTATGTTTTTAAATTTTTATATTTTGTAACTGGCCTGAGCCTTCATGGAAAAGATGGGGTAGAAATTGAATTAAAAAATAAATCAAATAAATATTTTTTAAAGTACTTTAAAAGGCCAAATGGATCCCACCGCTTTGATCTTATGGCATTGTCTACAGAGAGAGAGGGTTGTTGCCATGTTTGTCCAAAACATGAGAGATGGAGACAAAGAAGTTTAGGTGATATCTTTTATTGGACCAACTGTAGTTGGTCATGGTCACTTCACACAGGGCATTTCCTCTGGCATGTAGGAATCAGGACTATAGACTGAACAAATGCAGGACAGGTATTTGAAAGGAGGCAGTGACTTGAGTAGGAGCTACAGCCCTCTCCCAAGTTCTTTTTTTTTTTTACCTGTCTACTCCTACCCAATCCATTCCTTCCTCTCATATATTATAAACCGGAGGAAAGGCCTTGTGTGGTCTGAAGGTGTGCATAATATCCAACTTTCTTGGCATTTTGGGGGGCTTCCCTCAATATCCGGACACTCAGATTCACTAAAGTCTGGCCATGACATGTCCAGATAATGGCCTTTTTTACACGCACGCCACCTGCGGCCAAGCGGGTGGAGATGAGTGGGTCAGCACACTTGTCGAAAACCCGGCGGTGCCAAGATGAGTGACGTTTACACGGACAGCGCCACGGGGGGTTGTGGGACAGAAGGGATGGGGCCGGCACACACCTATCGGTCAAACACCCACCCTGGGAAACACCATGCAAACACCCATGACATGTACACGGACACCCAAGACACTGAACGGTAGGGAAGTCCCACCCAACTCAACGACGACACAACATGGCTGACCGAGGGAAAATGAAGCTGTGACATGCAGCTCCGCCCATGAACCACCAGACCCTGTGCGGGTGGGGTAGGAGGGGGCAGGGATGACAGAAGACACACAATAGCAGACCCCAGCCAGCCCCATCACGGGGCCAGGCAGCCAGGCATCATGGACCCCCCACAAACCAGAACCCGCCCACACACAACCGACCCGTGAACACAACCATGCAGGGAAGGACAGCATGTCTGAGAAGGCGGGGGGGCCCTAGCGGGGGGTGGGAAGTGGCACAGGGGAGGGAGGGAGAAGCCTGATGCAGCAGGGGACCCCAACACACACACACACACACACCCTGGCAGAGGAACTGCACACACAATCCCAAGGCCCCTGGACAAGAAGCCAGGAACCGGACACATGCAGCCACGCTGGCAGGAACAAAAGCCCACAGCACAGCTGGGCTGGCAGGGAATGGTGTGGGGGGAGAGAGAGAGAGACCCAGACCACACCAACTGACAGCAAACCCGTCGCAGGTATCCCCACACCAACAAGGAAACCATGGGGCCATAAGGGGGGGGGGGTCCATCACAAACGCAGGGAGGGGGCAGGGCACCAGGACAGCAGCCAAGGGGATGGACTCCCAGACCAAGGGACTGGAGGGAAAGGGGCAGAATGAGACTTGGCCAGAGGGGGACAGAAAGAAACCAGGACAGGCAGGCGACTGGTCACAAAGACCCAAGGCCAGGGAAACCAGGATCACCCCCAAATGATATGGCACAGATGCAGCACAAACACCTGGGGGGGGGGCGCAGGATAACCAGTCCCTGGCAGGCAACAGTGCCACCACCACCACCACCACCAAGAGGAGCTCACACATGACATCAGGCCACACAGAGGAGGACCATGACACACAACCAGATAAGGAGGCAAAGCAACTTTATTAACAGGGAGATGGGCGTGGGACACGGGAATGGTCCAAGGGAGGTGGGGAGGCAGCTCAGAGAGCGGGTCCATGGGGTGGGGCTCTGCCTTCAATAGGGACACCGGCCCCATATTCAGCTCCAACGATCTCCTCCTGCTCCCTGGTCCACTCTGCAATCATCGCCTGCACTAAGGGATAGAGAGAAGGTGACATCAGGATGGGACAGTGGGCTCCAACAACGTGGAACCCTGAATAGACATCCGGGGAGAGGGCCCCGCACCAGGGGCAGCCCCTCCCCCAGGGCGTTGGGGCAGGTGCCCCCCAAATCCCCCAAGTCCCTCAGGGGTCCCCCCCATGCTTACTGGGGAGCCAGCAGCTGCTCCTCAGCTGATCCAGCATCAGCACGGTCTCAGGGAAACACTAGCCTCTAGAGAGGGGTTGAGGCCCACAGCCACACACACACACCCAGTCCTGGAGGTACAACAGAGAGCACCACCATGGGACAGCAGCAGCACACATGTTGCACACGCACACCATGATGGCCCAAACAATCCAGTCAGGTGGTACACTACACCTCCACAGGGAGAAGCAGGGGGTAGGCCAGAGGAAGTGTGCCTGCACATGGAAACAGGACACCAGGTAGCCACCAGTAAATGAAGGACAGGTCTCACAACAGGAAGCATTGGGCCCACACCACCCACCAAGGTGAACCCATGATCCATCACAGAGCCCACAGGGGAATCCAGCACATACCATGGTGTGCTACCCAACAGCCCCAGTCATCCCGAGCAGAACGCCAGTGACACCCAGCACAGTAACCAACACACAGGGACAGGGCTTCAGTCAGGGGAGGGGTGACTGACGTCGCACATGGACATGAATGCACCCAAGGTGGTACAGGCAAATGCATAGACTTTATTCATGATGAGGTGAAAGGGGGGGAACGGCCAAACAGAGGCCGGCAATGGGGCAATCAGGGACTTGTGTCCATTCCCCACAACCAGCACACAGGGGCACCGTCGCAGTCACACCAAGAGGAAAGGAGGCGTTTGGTAACACTACAAGGCTATGGGGGCTGGAGTGAAAAGAAGCAGTGATGGAGTCCAGCTGACAGGCCAGCCTACCTCCGGGTTACAGAGTACCATGGGCCAGAGTAGGGGGAGAAAAGTTGAGGCAGCCCACAGCACAGGCACGGCAATGGCAATGTGACTGAGGGGCCGTTCAGGATGCCCTGCTCATGGAGAGGCCAGAGGATGCCCCTGGAACCGCTTCCCTGGGACAAGCCCCTCCCAGGTGAAGAGGCCCCTGTGGAATCCCCAGGAGTGCATATGCACATCCACCATGAAACAGGGCAGAAGGTGGTTCCCCGTGGCAGTAGCAGCCTCCACAGTCCATAGGTTCATCACCGAATGGAGGGTGCCAAGTTCACATGCTGTAGGCCCAGTCAGCAGGGGTCCTCCAACATCGGTGAGTAGCAGGCCCAGCTCCCTAAGAAGCACCTGGCAGTCTGATCGTGGACAGGAGACACCATGGGCATGCAGTAGGATGCTGGTTTAGTCAGTAGCAACATGGGGATTCTGGCCTGCAGGCCCAGTCCATACTCCAGACATGCAGCCATACTCCGGACGTGCGACTGACCAGACGAACAGCCGTGATCTCCGGTGCAGTCGAGGGTACTGCAATAGCAGCTGGTTGGTCCCACAGAGGTTGTTGAAGGAGGGTAAAGACGAGCTCCCCGGCATGCCTCCGGCATGTCAGACCCCCCCAATGGATGGCCCATCCCCCACATATACTGCAACATGAGATCGAAGCCATCCGCCACTGACAGGAGGTCGTCCAGCAGCAGCTGGACATCGCTGCTCTGCTACAGTGTTCCCTAAAGCATGTTGGCACATGGCAACCACTCCTCTCCTGCACCACCGGTGGCCTCAGGGCCTGTTCCGCACCCTGCCATGGCCGTTCCAAGGGCTGCACAGTAGCTAGCACTGGCATCCTAAGGAAAGTGGCTGTGACTGAGCACTGCATGAGACACTGTTCAGCGCTCACCAGGCTGCAACCGTACACAGCTGATAGTGGGACACCAGCAAGGCCCTGTGAATCCCTGCCCCACGCACCTGGCAGGTGTATTCCAGTGTTAGCGATGACAGATCAGCAAGGCCATGTCTGCCTCTAGCAGGGAGCTAATGAGTCACTTCAAGCAGCATATCTTGATGGAATGCAGATGCACAGTGCCGTAGCCTTCAAGTGATGTGACTGAAGCAAGGCTGGTGCAGATGCACCCTGGCCAGGGATCGCATGGGGTCATGGCAGGGGCACAGGGGGTGGGGGTGGCCCCAGGGCCACATAGGAGTCTTGGAGTGCCCCTAGTCCCATGGCTGTCAGGTGGTCCGTGAGGGGGGGGAATGTGCCGGTGGACCGGCGAGGGGGGATCCCCATCAGGTGCGTGGAACAAACTCATGGTACCGCACTAATTGCTGGGCACACAGCATGGGCTGCCATGGTATTTATGTATGCCGCATGCTGTGACCGGGTGTGGGGTGTAGAGTGAGAAGTAGTGTGAGCGTGGTGAATGAGAGGTGATAGTGAGTGAACTTAGCAATAGAACGTTGGTGCTGGTGTCCAGAACAGGGTGTAGGTGCAGAGGCGGGGTAGGTGGGTGTGCACAGCGGGTCACCCCGTGCAGCCGTCCCCAGTACCATGGGACAGGCTTGGGGTTGCAGGGGGCGTGGGAGGCATGGGGTGGGTCAAATCAAATCAAATTTTATTGGACTCTAGCTTTCGCCATGGCCAAACAAACACACACATAACAAATAACACAATACAGCAAGGAAAAACAACTCACAATTTCCAATTAAGTACAATCCTCTAATACCATCTCCTTATACACACCCATACAACCAACAAAACAGAGAAAAGGGAACCACAAAACACCATAGCTATTCCCACCCTAACTCTTTAGGTCCCTATTTTTCACTTCCTCTCAGATCCCTTGGATCATTGTTTTTAACCTTAGCTGTAACATAACTTAAACAATATTAAATAATAAAGTTCATATGAACCATATAATCAACACAATATACAATAATAATTATAACATAAAAAGAATATAAAATACAAAATATAAAATATAGGATACCTATATAAAACACATTTACAGGCCCCTATAATACAAATCCTAATTGCATAGGCCCTGGTCCCCATTCAAAGGTTACCTTCAATGGCGACTTACCCCTCACGGTGGTTCTAGTGCCAACACTAATCCCCTGACAGGGCAGCCCTTGTCCAACCCATGATGAAATAGGGCATAGCCCCATTTAAAATTACATTCGATGGCAGCTTACCCTCGTGTGGGTTATAGCGCCAGACCTTATTCCCTGGCTAACCAACCCATATGCCCATACGGACCACGGTTCCAATAATTAGAGCGGCTTCCCTTTCGTGGCGGTTGTGGTACCCCTGCTATACCCCCCCTCTGAGCTCAATATGACAACAAATTACACTTGCCTAGGCCTTATGCAATTAGATGGTATTAACTATAGCCCTTACATCCAAAATTTGTCTTACATGGGGCTTTCTCCACCATCCATCATCCCCTTCTGAACGTTTCCAATGACTCTTAATTTTGTTTGAATTAGCAACCTCCTTTTCTCAACCAGGGCTACATAAGTGGCTACAGACATCAATTCCTCCCGTCCACGTAGCCCTAGCAGAAACAAGTAACGACCTTCTGTATTTAAATCCATTTGCTCCTTCAATAAAGGATTCAACCATATTGTCCTCAGTTTCGCATAGTAGGGGCATCGCAACATAAAGTGCTCTGCTGTCTCTATCTCTTGCATACTGCAAGAGCAACATCTAGACAGGTATGGAACCTTATTGTACCTGACTTCCGTCACAGCAAGCTGAATGAGCTGAAAACGTAACAGTGTATACCCTCTATGCAATTTAACATTTGCTATGATATCCAAATAGGGTTCAAACCCAAATACCCATTTGCACAACCCCAACTTTGGTGGTGCCCTCCAATCTGCCACTGCCCCAAGATCCTCCTGGTGCTCCATGTCCTTCATTCTTAACAAAATTTCAGTTCTTATATCCGGCACGCTCTTGCCTATAAAGTAGGTAAAGGAGAAACCATATGAACTGAGAATCCTCTCCAGATACCTCAGCCATGGGTACACTCTTAGGCCTGTATTCGTTAGTTCTTCCCTTAAAACTAAAAGGGGAAGATCCGTCTCACAACCCATCAAAAGCCTTAGCCAATACCTAACATAATTGGCCCTTGCATACATTGCTATGGAGTTCACCCCCAGTTCTGCTCTCAGTACTGCCCCTGGAATGCCCAATCCTACTTTTAACAAGCGACTAAGGAATAAATTTTGAACCCTTTCTAAGACTATGACATTCAGGTTGGGTATCACCTCTAAACCAAACACGGCTGACGGGGGGACTTTAGAGTTATAGACTCGCATAAATTCCGAGATGGAGACCCCCTTAGAGATATTTATGGCCCTATTTATTGCCTGGGCTGCACACTGGGCCTTCTGCACTCTGACCTGTATGTGGGAGTTCCATGTTCCCCTACAACTAAACGTAACTCCTAGATAATTGAATGCATTTACTATCTCCAGATCCCCGGCTTCAGCCATGGGGTGGGTGTGCAGGAAACTCAGGACTTGGGGCCTGGAGGAAGGGATCTCAGGGGGGGTGATAGCTAGGTGCTGAGGCTGCTGACAGGCCGGGTGACTAAAGGGGACACAGTCACAGCTTTGCGGGCCAGGGTCAGGTCTACTGGCCACATTATGCCTAGGCAGGTAGCTGCTAGGTTATCTGGCACTGGTACTGGTGGTGGGTTCCCCCTGAGTGTGCGTGTTGTCAGTGGTACCATGCTGCCTGTTGATGAGCCCTCTGAGGAGTGGGCTGTTATGTTAATGGTCCTGTCCTCCTGCTTCATGATCATGGGCTGAACTACTACTGTTGAGTCACTGCTTCTACAACCATGGCGTATGGTGCAGGAGAGCACCCAACATGCGCCAAGCTGCATTGTTGCGGTGGGCACGGAGGGTAGCTATCCACCGATAGTCCATGTTCGTAACAGCGCTGTCTCAGGACATGTGCCTGGTCCTGTCCCGGGGGCTGCTGAATGTCTATGGGTGCCGTGTCACTGTCCCAATGCGGAGGCTGTATTGGATGCGCTCTCACACCAATGAATGGTGGTAGAACATGCTGGCCATCTGCATGGAAGATGAATGGATGGAGCACTTCCACATGAACCGCTCCCTGTTGGCCCGGCTCAGGGAGCTCCTGAATCCACATGACCAGAGGCACGAGACCAACATGAAGTATCCGCTGCCACCAGGGTTGCACTTGGCCATGGCCATGTGGAGACTGGCCACCCTCGATTCCTGTTGGAGCATTGGAGAGAAGTTTGGGGTGGGGACCGTGACCGTTAACAGGGTGCTCTACTATGTGTGCGACCTGCTGGTGGAGCTACTGCTTGAGCGGGTCATACAGCTCTGGAATCCCGAGGTTGTCATTCACAGCGTTGAGGACATGGGCTTCCCACATTGCATACAGGCAATAAAGAGCACCCACATCTCTATAATATGGCCCCCACATGCCAAGACAGACTACCTGAATCAGAAGTAAATGTTCTCCATCAATCTCCAGGCCGTGGTGGATCACAGGGACTTGTTTACCGATGTCTACACCGACCACTCAGGGAGGAGCCATGATGCACGCGTATTGCAGGTTTTGGATGAGCGAACGTGGTTAGGAAGTTCGGAGTTTGGACCAAACTTGACCAGTTCGGTCGACCGAACTGAACTTCCAAACCAAACTCGATTTTCGAACCGAACCAAATTTCTGAACTCGGTTCTGTTCGCCCATCCCTCTAAGCTAATATTCCATTTAGTTCAATGGGGTTTGAATTTCTGAACTCTGTCCAGAAGTTCGGAGTTCGAACTGAACTCAAATAGTTCGGTCGACCGAACCAAACTTCTGAACCGAAATCGATTTTCGAACTGAACCGAACTGAACTTCCAAACTTGGTTCTGTTCGCCCATCCCTACTGTGGGCCTCCCCCTTCTATGCCCACATGTTTTATGGGGAGATAGCCCCCAACCTGTACCAGGTCGTTGAGGGGGTCTCCATGGCCCTAGTGGTGATAGGGGACCCTGCCTACCTGCTGAGCCCATGTCTCATGAGGGCCTATCCTGTGGTGCACACAGGAGACCACCGGCTCTTCAATTAACGCCTCTCGTTGGTTCGGAGTCTGGTGAAGCGGACATTCAGGCTGCTCAAGGGGCATTGGCACCTGCTCATGAACAGGAGCCAGTACAATCTGCAGCATACCCCGGCTCATCCTTGTACTGGTGGCCTGTATCCTGCACAATATCTGCGAGACCGGGGGAGATGCCCTTGACTAGGGAGAGAGGGTCCCATGCCCCTCTACCAACATGTCCAGGGTGGCACATTCCACTGCATATCGGAGGAGAACCAGAATGCTCTGTGTAGGCACATTGTCGCCTAGATGACAGGCAACTGAGTAGTCCAGTTGACAGCCCCCCACCCTTCAAATAATTGTGTAATGGGTAACAATAAAGACCACTATGTCTGTTCTCTAAACCACTTCTAGCCTGGTGTTTGGGCTGTAGGGGTTTCCCGGTCCTGTGAGGTCTGTGCCCCATGGCACTGGGTCACTCACTGCCTTCTGGCCATGGCAAGCAAACCGCACCAGCCCTCGACCCTTCACCATCTTTCCGGTGGCATGGCTGGTACTCCACTGAGGGAACTGTGCAGACCTGTACCTGGCCATGAGAGCTATGCTGTTGCCCACCCGGCTGCCTGCAGACTGGAGACGTATGGTTCCGGAATCAGCATTGTGCATGTCCTGACACCATCTGCATGTGGAGCAGCCCCTGGACACTATGGTCCCCCATTGACACATTGAACAACAGAGTGGTAATGTACAGCACAGTTTATTTGCTGATATGTACAAGGGGGGGTCACGGTTTGCGGGGTCTTCCCTGTGCCTGCTTCGGTGCACCACCGGGGATTGCTCGCCTGTGGGCCCTTGCAGCCGCTGTCCTTTGGGACCAGCAGCCAGATGACCTGGGCTCTCTGTTATCCACAGGCAACTCCATGTCGGGCTGGGTTGCTGGATCCTGCAGTGATGAACATAAGGTCAGTGCTACACCCTGCCTTGCATCATTACCCCAGTGCCCCATGCCCTTTCCATGGCCCTATGGTGCTCCCATCGCTCCCCACATGGCATCCCCTCTGCCCATCCCTCTGCTGTTAGCGATGCCTTCCCCTCTCCACCACCACCCCACTTCCTGACAGCTCAGTGGTCCAGCTTACTAGAGCAGGTGGAGTGTCCGGCATGGGCTGTTGGTCACCGGGAGGTTCCAGTTTGAGGGGGGGAGACCGTGGTTCCTGGAGGGGGGGTCTTGGAACCAGCTGTGGAGGAACCGGGAGGGGTGTGGCTTGAAAGGGTCGGCGAATCGGTGGGCAGAGCCAGGGGGATGGTAGGCGGAGCCAGGGGGACGGTAGGCGGAGCCAGGGGGACAGTAGGCCAGTGGCATGGCATAACGCAGCAGCAAGGAGTTCCCATGGTTAACATCGGATGGAAGAAAACACAATCTACATGCACTCAAGCTTAAAATAAATAATGTATAAACCCAAAACACAGGGAAACACAGAAAACACTGGCAAAACACAGCAGCAAGGAGTTCTCAGGGTTAACATAGGAAAACACAGTCTACATGCACATCAAGCTTAAAATAAATAATGTACAAACCCAAAACACAGGGAAACACAGAACACGCTGGCAAAATACAGCAGCAACGAGTTCCCAGGGTTAACATCAGAAAACGCGGTTGGGATTAGCATTTTTGAGCCTTCTGGGACCCACTCCTCTGGAGTGGATTCCAGAAGTCAACTGAAACAGCGCCGCAGCAGCCTCTGCCTTGCCTTTGCTTCAGAGCGAAGGCTGCTGCAGCACTGTTGTCAGTTTGAAACTGACAACAGTGCCGCAACAGCCTCCGCTCTGAAGCAAAGACAAGGCAGAGGCTGCTGCAGCGCTGTGGGAAGCGGCTGGGTTGGTTTTTTGGGGGTTTTTTTTAACTAGCGGCGGCGCCTGCCGGGGCACTTGGGGAGTCAGCGCCCCAAATTCCCTGGGAGGCCAGCCACGCCTGCCTTGTGTATTGCTTCAGATATGGAGAGTATTAGACATGATGATAAACAGATGAATTACATTGTCCACTTGAGTGTACTAAGAGTAGAAGTAAATAAAAGTTAAACACAGTAGGAAGATGAAACAGGGAAAGATGAAGAACTCAGAATATCTGCTTCAGCAGCACAGAGCTTTATTGCGGGTGGCACCGTCGATAGACTATTTACCCATAAAAAATGGTTTACAGTACTGATCTGACAACTCTTTATGTAAATACACAGACAAATATTAGAAGACAGCCCTATAAATAAAAGTTATCTTTATTCTTAATTGACAGCATTCTAAGTCAAACTGAGCCTGACTCCTCTTATCACTAAAATTTGATCTAGTAGAAGGAGCCGTGCTGAAAGAATGTGTTGCTGAATAAAGAAACTTATATGATTATACTCAGCAATCACCTCTGTCTCAGAGGCTGTCCCTGCAATACAATCCCTAGCCTTGATAGAAGCCTGGTCTCTGAGAACAACTTCCAAGGAAGTGACTAAGGAGATGTTCCATTTGTCTGACAAATGCTTGGTCAAGTGTGATAAATTACAGGGATGGGGATAACCCAGAGATAGGCAATTCAAGGGATAAGACCAAAGGCATATGGTCACTAATGGAACTCAGGCCTATTTAAAAGTCCTTAACAAACCCCAAAAGAGCAGAAGTAAATAAAAGTTAGACACAGTAGAAAGATGCAACAGGGAAAGATGAAGAACTCAGAATAACTGCTTCAGCAGCACAGAGCTTTATTGCAGGTGGCACCGTCGATAGACTATTTACCCATAAAAAATGGTTTGCAGTGCTGATCTGACAACTCTTTATGTAAATACATAGACAAATATTAGAAGACGGAGAAAAAATCACCTTACCTCTTGAGTGCCTAATCTGAAAAAAGTTGCCACGAGGTTTATTTTCCTCTAGGTCATTTTCTCTTCAAGTCCCTAAAAGACAGAACGATTAGCAAGATCTTTATTGTTTTTGTGTCAGTGCTGGGAGGAAAGAATCTGACATGATATGCTTAGTTAGATGTAGTCTTTTCCTTAAACTAGTGTGTAGTGTTTAAAAGTGGAAATACTGTAGATCTTTGCTTTGCTATTATATTCTTTTTTTCTCCCTTTCATCTTCTACAACCGCAGTTCAAAATCTTTTTGCTTGTGTGACCTTTTTTTAGACTTAAACATAGGCCCCATGGACACCGTCCCCCCCCCCCCGTGCCAACGTGTGCGGGTGGGCAGACTGGGGGGGGGGGGAATTCATGCGATTGTGAGCACATCAACAGATGTTGTAACCCACTTCAGTCTGTAATTTCAGAATCTCTGTTGCACAAGGATATTTGCATCCACACTTAGGGATCAGGGACACTTTAAAATAGAGACCCTGAAATGGTCAGTGGAGCACTAACTGAGGCAGAGGCCATTTTTAGATGAGACACAACAATGCAGGTCCACCCATGAACCACACATCCACACACCTGTCTGAAGGTGTGGGGGGTGCGCACTCCTGTAACCCTTTCAGCACCTGCTCATGGCCACTCATGGGGCATCAGAGAAAAAGCCAGAGTGCCCCATGTGGGGAAGACAAGAAAGTGCATTGGGAGAGGCACCCATGCATTCCCTGCCCATGTGAACAGGGGCACACACCCACACCAGTGGACAGGTCCCAGGCCAGCTGCCTCCACGGTACCCCCCACAGCCCTGCCGGGAGCTCTCTGAGGAGCTCTTAAAGAATGTAGGCAAAATATGACACCACATTGGCTCAAAACACAAACCCCCCTCGTGATGCCTGAAACAGGCGTCAACACCATAGAGGTCAGTTGCTCGGACAGTCAGCTTCCTGCATGTCCTACCCAGTACTGTAACTCACTCTGCGTGGGGCTACCCTTGCTGCTAGTTCAGAGACTGTAGCTGGTGCAGAAAGCGGCGGCTCGTCTCCTAATGGGGACGGGCCGACGCGAGAACATTACACCTGTGCTTTGCTCTTTGCACTGGCTGCCGATAGTCTTCCGAGTCCAATTCAAGGTGTTGGTGTTGACCTTTAAAGCCCTAAACAGCCTGGGCCCAGCCTATATGCAGGACCGCCTCACCCGCCAGATCCTGGATCAGTCCCTGCAGTCGGCCGGGGGCGCTCTCCTCAAGGACCCCCGGGTTTCTCGGGTGTCAACCTTGTGGAGGGAGTTCTCTGTGGCCACGCCACAGCTGTGGAACTCCCTCCTGCCGGACGTCCACCTGACCACCGACCTCCCCTCTTTCCGTAGACAATGTAAGACCTGACTGTTCCACCTTGTCTTTCCCGAGGGAGATGAGCTGGGTAGGTTGGGTTAGGGTGGGGTAGGGGGTAATTTGTTTTATTGTGGGGTATTTAATTGTATTATTGTTTTTTAATCTGTTTTAATATGTTGTTAGCCACCCCGAGATGCTTTTAGCAGGAGGGGGCGGCATACAAATTAACTTTTTAAAAAATGAACATTAAAAAAAAAATTGCTTCTGTTTTCGCCCACCACTGCCAGCAGCTGCAGTGACTGCACTGGCACCTGTGCAGGAAGTGGTTGCTGACTGCTGCAGTTTCATGTTTCTATGGTGTCCATGGCTGTGTGTCATGGCAGAAGGTAAGAAGTTGGGTGGGCTTTGGAGTGGGGAGTGTTGCCAAGTGGGGAGGAGCAGAAACAGTTGGCATATGAATTGTTTGCACAGTCAGTTCGTGCATGGTGGCGGGAGTGTATGGAGGCTGCCTGAGCAGGCGTGATGGCCACACAGGGAACCTCCCATTAGAATCCCCCCCCCATTCACTCCACTTGAGTGGGTGCTCCGTGGCTCTTCCACTCAGCGGACATGGACTACCACCCCAGTCATGCTGTTTAAAAATGTTCTAAAAATAGAGCTGCTTTGCCTACAGCAAAAGACCCTGTGCTTGGGGAGGTGTGAGCAGGTGCAGCCGCTTTCTCACAGCTTCCCAGGGTTCATGTAAGTCCTGCCAGTCCCCTTGAGATTCTCAGGCAGAGGTTGCAGCAGACTGACTCCCATTGTAGAGGGAGCCAGTTTCTTTTTCAGAAGTGAGGTGAGAGGAGATCAGAGGAGCAAAAGTGAATGTGTGTAAAAAGGATGGTGTGTGTGAATGTATCTGAGGGGGTGGGTACGTGGCTGTGTGTGTAAGTGTGACTGAATCAGGGGGCTGGGTGTACGTGTGAGACCCCGGTTGTGAGTGTCATGGGCCCTTTTCACACAGACACTCTAACACTGATAAAATGGGTGTTACATTTTATTACACATGTTGCAGGGCTGCAGGTGTGCTATGGGTGCCCTGCAACATGTATAATAAAATGTAACACCCATTTTATCAGTGTTAGAGTGTCTGTGTGAAAAGGGCCTATGTGTGAAGGGGATGGATATGTTTGACAGAGGGGGGATGGGAATGTGCGTGAGAGGCCTGGCTGTGCCTGTGTGTGAAGAGACTGAGATAGTTGTGTGAAAGTCAACGTATGTGAATGGGCTGGGGTGGTGTGTATGTGTGTGAATTGGATAGGATAGTATGTGACTATGGCCACACAAACAAAAAGTCACACAGACACGCTAACAGTGATAAAACAGGTGTTACATTTTATTATACATGTTGCAGGACCCCCCTACAGCACACCTGCAGCCCTGCAACATGTATAATAAAATGTAACACCCATTTTGTCAGTGTTAGCGTGTCTGAGAACGAGGCCTATGAGTGTGTGTGAATGTGAAGGGTCTGGAGGGATATAAGGAGCCTCGGAGGGGTGTACATTTTGACACTGTTTTGGCACATACAGGATTTTCCACCCATTGAACTCCGACTCTGCCAGCCTCACCAAAAATGTTATGCACTTGCTGCTGTTAATGCCCACCATGCAAGACCGCCTCACCTGCCAAATCCTGGATCAGCCCCTGCGGTCGGCCAGGGGCGCCCTCCTCGAGCACCCCATGGTTTCTCGGGTGTCGACCTTGCGGAGGGCGTTCACTGTGGCCACACCGCGGCTGTGGAACTCCCTCCTGCAGGATTCCGCCTGACCACCCACCTCCCCTCTTTCCGTAGACAATGTAAGACCTGGCTGTTCCGCCGTGTACACAAATCTAAGCAAAATCTCATTCAATAGCCCTAAATTTGGGGATATTTTAATTTCAAATTAATGAGGATCCAGTGTATCTGCCTTGTGAATTACGCTCAATTCTATATGAGTGCAAGAGTCTACATGGGAATAAGAAAGCACCTCTTTCATCACCGACACTGCAGAATCATGTGAGGGGGGGGGTCAGCATGTGATTCTTTGCTCTTTCCTGAGGAGTAAGCTCTTCTCATCCCCCTTGTGGTGGAGAAACAACAGTGTTAAGCAGAGTTGCTGCAAGGTGAATATTATTGCACTGAGATATGTTGTTAGATGGTTATCAAAAGAACATGCTGCTGGGTATAGAGGGGCATGAAAGTGTCAGCTCTAGGACAGAAGTTCCATTCAGACTGACTGACTGGAATCCTAAAGCTTTGAATTTGAGTAACAGAATATGGAAGCCATTCACTGCTAGAGGGAGTTGAAACCATCTGGCACATAATGCAAAAGCAGGATCACACAGCACTGGAAATGGCTGTGATCAGTCAGGGACCAACTGCTGGGCTTTGAGAACAAGTAGGCCTATCCTCAGGGGGTAAGAAACAGAACTACTGAAGGTCTTTCTTGTCTGTTCTATTCTGTCCTGTCTATTCTGCTGAATTAAAATGTTAAGTTGTTTCTCAACACAGCAAAAGTTAGGGACGCGGAGTCCTAGCCTAAACCCTGCATACTGTGCAAAAGGGGCTGTGCCCGATGTGCATACAACTCACATGCATCCTGTCTAGGGAATGTGGCATATGTGCAAGCCATGCACAACTTGTGTCACACTCATGCAAGCTCCTGCATGAGTAGGTTTAGGATCGGGGCCACTGTCTATATAAAGGTGAGTTTGCGGAGAACTGTGGGGCCTTTGAGAGAGCATTGGGAGACTACTAAAATTCCCTGTGATTCTCAGGAAAGTGCCATGAAGTGAAGCCAGAAGGCATGGAAAGCAAAGAGGAAGGTCATCAAATGCTGACCAGGTCCTTCCTAGTCCATGATCCCTATGTCCCATCTGCCAGGAGGCTCCACCCTCACAAGTAATTGAGTCACAAGTATCTTTATTATGTGCCCTCTTAGTCAAACGTTTATGGACACTGTTTTGAAGCTGTTGTGGGTGGGTGTGCAAAAAATAAATAAATCACTTAAACACATAATAAATAACTTGGGAGAAAAGGAGTGTGGTTTGCCTACTTCCACCAACAGAAGCTGATCCCATTAAAGAGAGATCATAGCGCTCCTATGTTTCCTCTTCATAAGATAACTCATCCAGACACAACTCTGACTCTTCAATTTGCCCTTTATGGAAATGCTGTGTTGATGAGCCAGTGCCTCAGTGTTGGACATGGAATGTCATGATACTCCTTCTCTTGCATCTCTTTGCTCTCCCTTGTGCATGATTTGGTAGGGAAGAACGTTTCCATAATTATACAGGCACAGGAGTGCCTGTATGGTTAAGGTGCTAGCACTCTCTGTTATAATGAATGAAAATTCTATTCCTTAAAAAAATTGAGATAATTTAGCCTACCATTTTGAAGTTTTGTATGGATGGTCACTTGAATGAGAGGTTTAAACTGTGAAAATGTTAGAAAAATTGCATGTACAATGACTGAGATAGAGCCCTTGAAAGGCTGGAGGCAGAAAAGCAGTTTTTAATTTTTTTTGCGACTATCTCGCTTTGTTCAGCCTAGGTTTTTTTTTAGTTAGGTGTCAGGACTTTTATGTATTTTTAAAAATACAATCTTGTGGCCTACGAGTGTTGTGGGTTTATTCTTTAAAAACACAGTCAGTACTTTTAAAATTAGAAGGAGTTTAAACTCCAATTTTAATCTATGGAAGTACGCAAAGCTGCCCTTATGTAAGTCATGCATCATCTCCCATAGACTAAAATCCTAATAACAAACCACCTCAGGCCAAACCCCCTTGGCAGCAGCCTGGGCAGCGGGACAATGGGGGAGGAACTTACGTCACCTCCCCATCCACCTTCATGCTCACCTGCCTGCTTGCCCACTAGCCTGCACGCTTTCCTTACCCACCTAACTGTTGCTCCAGCTTCTTGTGCACCTATCTGCCTGACACTGCTTCCAACACTTTCAAAACCCTCGTGCCACCATCCCACTCCTGTATACATCCTGGGGCACTGCTATATTTTTTGCTGTGGCATGCTGGGAAGTGTAGTTCCCAGAATGCCGGTGCCATGTTTTGTTGCTATGGCATGTTGGGAAGTGTAGTTCCCACCAGGCTACAGAAAAAACCATGGAAGCAGCCCCTGCAGGTGCACGATGGCAGAGCGGGGGTTTTGAAAATAGCTGCAGTGGAGCAGAGCTACAGGAAGGCATCTCTAGAGACCCCACATGGACTCTTCCTGGGCCTGTTCTGGCAGACTCAGACTTGGCCCAGCAAACCAGCCTGCCTGAGCCCCCTCGGCAGCAGTGGGGGGGAAAGCACTACCGGTGCTGCCCCCTCACACTGCATGCTTCTACCGTGCCACCACTGCTCTGCTCCCTTTTTAGCCAGGTAATCTCGGCGGTGGTGGTTGGGGGGGAAAGCAATATTGCCTCCCCGCCTGGTTGTGCTGCCATTGATGCTTCCCCACCCCCTTGGGCCCCTAGGTATCAGCCAGGGCATGGAGGGGGGCAGGCACTACTGCCCCCCCTGCCCAAAGCTGACACCACTGCCCCTGCTTGAGACTCTTAGTGTGCAAGTTTGTGGCATGTGTGTGTGCAGTGTATGGAGTGTGTGGGTGCAGTGTGTGGAGTTTGTGGTGTGCGTGGAGTGTGCACTGCAGCGTGTATGAGAGAGAGAATGAGTATATGTGGTGTGTGTGTAAAGAGAGAATGAGTGAGTGTGTGTAAGAAAGAGTGTGTGTGTGTGTGTGTGAATGTGAGAGAGAATGAGTGTGTGTGTGTGTGTGTGTGTGTGTGTGAATGTGAGAGAGAATGAGTGGAGTGTGTATGTGTAAGAGAATTTGACCGCTTTTAAATGAATGGCTCTACTTACCAGCTTGAAGGAAGCGCTTCCTGAAAAGCCGCGCAGGGTGAGTTTAGACGCATTAGAGGTAGTCGATTCCTATGGCAGCCGGCTACTTCTGGTGCATCTAAATGCCCCCTGCATGGCTTTTAAGAACATAAGAACATAGACACTTCTTCTGTTCTTATGTTATTAAAAGTCTCGCAGGTGGCGTTTAGATGCACCAGAAGTAGTTGGCTACCATAGGAATCGTGGCTTGCGCAGGCTCTTTGAAGCTATATTTTGAAAGCTAGGGGCTTTCTTTTATTGAACCAACTCACTTTCTCATTCTGTATTTCTGACCCCTTACATGCCTGTGTGGCCTCAAAGATTGCGAACTCTCACCAACAGTAGGTGGTCCAATAAAAAAAGATCACCTGAACAACTTTGTCTCCTCTTGTTCAATGGGACACATTTCTGCAATATGCCAGCGTGATCAACCCTCCAGAGTCACAAAAATCTGTCCCCTGCCTACTATTTAATAATGGGGCTAGATGGCGTTTCCCCAAATAACCTTCTTTTGAGGCTAGAAGGTAAATTCTGTGACTCCAGACACCAAAAGAGATGTAAAAGTCTATCAAATATCAATCAAGCTTGCAACCATGCGTGCAGACAGCACAGCTCACCAAGTCAGTTGTGACGGTGCAGTTTGGGAAAACCCATATTTACATTTCCATGCCAGGTGTGAACACATCGCTCCCAGAATTAAACAATCCCATACCCATCCATACATTTTGAACCACTGAAGAATAAAAGCCAAGAGGCACTCCCCCCAGGGTTCATCCCGCATATACTTTCCCATTTTAGGGTGTGAAGAGATTACAGGAGGTAGGGATGGGCGAACAGAATGAGGTTTGGATGTTCAGTCATTCGGTTTGAAACCCGAGTTCAGGTTCGATGGTTCGGTTCAGCCGAGTTCGGGTTGACTGAACTTGGCCGAACAGTCAAAAATAGCACTATCGAAACTGAAACTTAACCAAAACCGAAACTTAAATTCCCCCTCCCCCAAAAAGATGTTTTTCCTGCCCCCGAACTAATCTGAACTCATCCGAACACAACCGAACTGTTTGGTCATTTGAGAGTTCGGTTCGAACGTTCAGTTTGGACGTCTGAACAGACCGAGTATGGTCCGAACTCCAAACATCTGAACAGTGTTCGCCCATCCCTAACAGGAAGTAAAGCACAATGAACTAAATGCTCTTCACACCCCTGGGAACAAAAGAAATATTTCTGGCTGAGGAGCTAGACACTACAAAGCAAGTGCGTGAAGGGAGCATGTGGTTCAATCAGAAACTTACATAGAGGGAGACAAGAGTTTGAATAAGCCCCCCCCCCTTATAGAAGTGTGCTAGCAATGGGATCCCAGTGTACTATGGACAGGGAAAGAACAAACATGCTGGGGGATCAGTGCTAGGTGGTAGCTGGCCAAGTACCAAGAACTGGGGCTTTAATTAGGGGAAAACAGAGCAGCTGCATGGGGGGCTCCCCCTCCAGGGAAGGGTGTGGCAGGGTGGGGGGAGTTATTAATTTTTATTATTATTATTATTTATTATTAAAAAACATTTATATAGTGCCAGCAGTGTACCTGACACTTTACAAAGTAATAAAATAGACGATCCCTGCCCCTAGGGCTTACAATCTGAGAATCCAGTGGCACTGGAACGTTCCCCTCCGAAGGAGGCTTCACTGAGGAGGATGGAGCAGCTGCAATGGAAAACACACACACCCTGAAGGGAAGTTGCAAGCGACAGAAAAAGGGGTGCAATGGAGGAGTCTCCCTTTGGGAGGCTGAAGCAAGGGTCTCTTCACCTGGAGAGAGGGGAATGCATGGGAGAGGGTCCTGTCCCTGGGAATTGCATTGGGATGGATCTCCTCATAGGAACGGGGATGCTCTCCCTTGAAGGGGGCTTCAGTGGGGTGCAGTCCCTCTGAGGAAAGGTGACTGCAGGGTATGTGTGTGGAGGGGGGAGGGAGTACGTATGTGTGGATGAGAAGAGAGAGGGAGGGAAGACACCCACTCCTATTACATAAGAGGCTGAAAGCCAGAGAGGGCTTCAGTCTCTGCCTGGGAGATGAACAGGCAAAGTCTCCAGGAACCTTCAGCAAGGGAGCTGGTCTGTGCTGAAACTCTGTAGGAAGCTGCTTGAGACCTGGAGAAACTGGGATCACTGAGGACTGCTGTCCAGGTACTGATGCCAGACTGGGCTGTGGAAGAAGCCTGAGCCTGCATTTGTGGATTCCATGGAGAGGTTTGGTTGCAGGCTGTTGAGCTGTGGCAGTGCCTGGAGCTGGGGCTAGAGAGGACCTGGGTTGCCAGAGGGCAGATTTGTTGCTTTAGCCCTTTACCACTGATTCCTGAATCCTGACACTTGCCTCCAACCTGTGCTCCTGACACAAATCCAGCTTATATTCTAAAGTATTCCAAGTGTGGTGGAGCTGGGGAGAATGGGCCCGAATGGGAGCTGCTGCTGTATTTTGCCTATGACTGGCCCCTGAAAGTATCCCTTGACAGCTATTATTGCCGAGTCTGCAGGAGTGAGGCCGGTTGGTGTATTGTGACCTCCTGAGGGATCGCTGTGAGTGGGAAGCCTGATTGCCGTTACCTGCAGGGGGGAAGCTGTATTTAAAAGACTGCGCCCACCTGCGACAGCACCATAGGCACGTGCCATGGTTCGCATGCCTAAGGGCCGCGCGCGCAAGGGTGCGCCCTTGTGAATGCAGCCTTAGGCGCTAGTGGGGTGCAGGGGTGACACGGGGCTGTTCCCGGGGGTGGAGGTTGTTTGGAAGTAGGTTGCACTCCTGTACAGAGCCCCATTTTGTTGGAATCACTCCTCATCAGGGCAGGAGCGCTTTGTGGTGACTAGGATTACCAGAGGCATCCCCTGTAAAAAGGGCTTGGTAAAGACAGCCCCCATGGAAGAGGTGGGTAATTTTATTTATTCCTAGGGCCCAAGCCTGTTGAAAGCAACGCCCATAGAAGGGACAGGATATTTAACTCTTCCAGGGGTTAAGTCCACTGAAGGCAACCCTTGTGGAAGAGGTAGGACTCTTCAACTATACCTAGGGTCTAGGTTTATTAAAGGCAACCCCCGTGGAAGGGGTAGGATACGTATTATTTTTAGGGGTTAAGGGGTAATGCTAATATTGAAGAAAGTTGGACTCTAGAAAAATGGAGAAGAAACGGGGTCCTGAGTTTTCGCCTTGCTCTTCGGAAGAGGATCTTCCTGCAAAAATCACCAGTAATAATGGTCAGCCCGGCCCCAAAGGAGGTTTTGAATCATCTAATCATTTTGTCTGTTTGGAGGAAGTTGAGTGGGACTGGACCCAGCCCCCCCCTTGCTCAGTTGGGGGATAGGGTTGTCACCCCTGAGTGGGTAGGCCAGGACCCGGTAGTCAAGAATTATCTGCTATATCAAACTGGCCTCATTGCAAAAATGGTTGAAGCATTGTTTGGAGGCATTAAGGAACTGAATAGCGCATTGGCCTTGGTCAAGACTCAGTTGAATGACCTGACAAATAGGCTTGTGGGTACTGATGTTATCCTGGTGCCAAGGCCACTTGGGAGTGAGTTTGAACCACCAGGTAAGGGGGGACCTATGAGGAGAACTTTTGTTACTCGCCCCCAGACTACACGGCAAAGGTGTCAATTGTTAACATGAACGCAGTCTATTTACATATTGGTAGGGATTTCAATGGGGATTCCTACCAGTGGGATGAATTGGGGCACATTGTGTTGCATCTGTCTACTTTGCTGGGGAGACCTGTTACAGTGGATACAATAGAAAAGGTTACCTGGTTGTCCAAACGTAATTGCAATTATAAATTGCAGGTATTTTTCTACTGCCACAAATGGGTAGTAGATATCTTTAAGGCATGGAAATACTTACTGAGGAGGGGCATCTTGATTGACAGGGTTTGGGTGTATGGTAAGGCTGAGCAACCAGGTTTTGATTGTTCTGATAGGGGTGGACCCTTCTCCTCGCCAAATCTGATTCCCTTGGGCCCATTGTTGCGAGGTCCCCAGGGTGATTCTAAAATATGGGGACTTACTGATTACGTGGGAACCCAGGTGGGAGACCAGGTAGTGGGAGTTTTAGGTGCTGCAAGTAGTGATAATACCTTAGTAGATTTGGGCCCTATCTCTCAGTCACAAACTAAACCTATGGAGACCCAACCCCAGATGGGGGATTTACTATCATCTGAAACGATATCCCCACACTCACAGTCCCAGCCTCCTGTGCATCTTGGAAACGAGACATATGGGGGATTGATTCAAGGAGATCCCTCTGAACCACTGCTCCCCAAGTTTGAGTCGGGAGGGGGGCAGGTTAGCTCATAGGGCATGGACTGTCCTCCGGGGAGATACTGCCGCAGATGATTCAACCCAGATCTGGAATATGTTTAGTCAACTCCCTGTGATTGACCAGGATAGTTTTGCTTCTAGGCTAGCCTATATTAAAGACTACATACAGGGCCCAGCATTGGCCTTGAGGTGGCTAAATTAACCATGTCCGTCATTTCACACCAAGTGCAACAGGATGTGGCTGTCATGGCGCGGACCCTAGGGCTTGAGGACCAACATTTGGTGTCACCCATTGCTGCCTTGGGAGGAGAAGAGGTGCCTATATTAGTGCCACCCTCTCAGGGGCATGTAGTCCAGGAGCCACCTTTGGGTTGTAGGAGTAATGTTGCCATCGATGACGTCGACTCCCTGATAATAGAGGAGATTTCAACTGCCTGACCA
The DNA here is from genome assembly GCA_003113815.1 of Sphenodon punctatus. NCBI lineage: Eukaryota > Metazoa > Chordata > Lepidosauria > Sphenodontia > Sphenodontidae > Sphenodon > Sphenodon punctatus. Next base: position 550,353 of record QEPC01009399.1, on the reverse strand, counting down.
TTAGAGGGGAGGTCTGCCCTAGCCAAATTGCCCCTAAAAGGGACTGAGGCCAAGTTCCAGGTAGATTCCCTCCGGCTATTGACTGGAGCTGGTCCCCATGTGGGGGCCTTATTTCATTTTATGACATGGAATATTTCTAGTATTAAGTCATGCAAGACAGTCCTCGAATGCCTTGAGTTTCTAGCTGGCTTCTTTCATGTCTACAAGAGATGTGGATAAGAGGGGAAGAAGATTTTAGTCTCCAGGGGTTTGACATCTTTCTACATGGGGGCTTGAAGATAGGCACTAGAGGCCGTATTTCAGGAGGGTTGGCCGGATTGGTCCCTTTTTAGGGAAGGTTATTGAATGGGCAGTGGCACTGCAGCTCCAGGCGCATTTGACAGCATCGGTTTCCTTGACCCTTTTCAATCTGGGTTCCGCCCCGGCTACAGTACTGAGACGGCATTGGTGGCCTTGGTGGATGATCACCGCCGGGAGATGGACGCAGGATGTTCGACCTTTTTGATCCTGCTCGATCTCTTGGCCGCTTTTGATACTGTGGATCAAGGGCTGCTGTTGAGACAGCTTCAAGACTTGGGGATCTGGTAGGGACTGTCCTTGTATGGTTCTGCTCATTCCTCTCAGGTAGAAGCCAATGGGTGGTGCTGGGGGCTGAAACATCTAGCCCCCGGGTCTTGACTTGCGGCATTCCACAGGGTTCCATTCTGTCTCCACTGTTGTTCAATGTGTATATGCAGTCCCTGGGGGAGATCGTGAGAGGATTCGGGGTGCGATGTCACCAATATGCTGATGATACTCAGCTGTACCTCTCGTTTTCAACTGACCCAGGTCCTGCTGTCTCGTTACTCTCCCAATGTTTAGAGGCCGTGGCGGATTGGATGCGGCAGAGCAGACTGAAGCTCAATCCTAATAATATGGAGGTGATGGTGGTGGGAAGGGAGGGGGAGGTGCTGGCCCCCCTGATAGGGGTGGTTCGCCCGCCTATTGCTCTTCAGGTTCGGAGTCTGGGGGTGGTTTTGGATTTGGGCCTCCGTCTGGATTGACAGGTGGAGGCGGTTGCTCAATCCGTCTTTCACCAGCTGCATCTGGTACGGGGGTTTCAACCTTACCTCTCAGGGCCCGATCTGGCCACTCTCGTCCATGCCTTCATCACCTTGAGGCTAGACTACTGCAACGCGATCTACGTGGGGCTTCCATATTCTGGTTCGGAGGCTGCAGCTAGTGCAGAATGCGGCAGCCTGTCTCCTGACGAGGCTGGGGCGGCATGAGCACATAACACTGGTGCTCCGCACTCTGCACAGGCTTCCTATAGCGTACTGAGCCAGATTCAAGATGTTAGTATTGATTTACAAAGCCCTGCACGGTTTGGGCCCCTCATATCTCGGGGACCGCCTCACCCTCCGTGCCTCAGAGCAATCCCTTTGGTCCACCAGGGGCGCCTTTCTGGAGGTCCCCTGTGTAAGACGGGGGGCCACAATGGAGAGGGCATTCTCGGTGGCCGGGCCGCAGTTGTGGAACTCCCTCCCGGAGGTGGCTCATCTGGCCTCGTTGGCCTTTCGACGTATTTGTAAGACTTGGCTGTTCACCCAGGCCTTTGGAGGGGAGGGGGGTGTTAATTTCTGTGGGGGGGTGTTTTAAATTTGTTTTAATTAAGATGTTTTAGACTTTTTATGTTAAAAAAATATTTTATATTATATTATGTTGGAAGCCGCCCCGAGATGTCGTAGCCTTATATAAATATAAGGAAACAAATAAATAAATAAATAAATAAATAAATGTGCTAAGGGGCATTGTTTTACTGCATTAGAATTGAGTAGACCAGAATTCCAGCTAGGGATCTTGCAGCTTGGTAAATCCTCCCAGGACCATTACCTAATCATCAATGCCTATATTCCCCCAACCTCTTCACGGTACTGCCAACAAGAGGTTTGGCTGGTGTTGGAAGAGGCAATTTTGAGGGGAGAGAAGCAGTTTCCCCAAGCCAGGTTGGCCCTCATGGGGGATTGGAATTCACATTGTCCAGAGGGAGCAGACTGGGAGATTGAGAGTGGGGTGTGCCCAGGTGCGTAGCCCAAGAATTGTCTTAATACCCTGATGCGGACCTTCAACCTTAGAGTGCTGCAGGAGGGACTGGGTTGCGATCCCCCTGGGGGATTCACTTTTATGGGTCCCCAGGGTAATAGTATCCTTGACCTAATTCTGGTAGAGGCTTGTCATCAAGCACAGTTTGGGCATGTTAATGGGATTATTAGACTGAAAAGTGACCATGTAGCATTAGCTACTTACATAGTGGAAGAGGTGCCTCTAAGTACTATGGCTGTTGCTGATGTTACTTTAGAACCTTTGCAAGCTTTGAAGAAGCTTTCTGTTCCAGAGTTAATTAGCAAAATGCATAAGATCGAAAGGTTAGATATTCTTTTCAGTTATGGCCAAATGATACAGACTGCCTGTGAAGCAGAAAGCCTTGTCCAAATTTATGATCCAATCCTCGTTATAATACAAGATCAGCTTGTTGCCAAGCCAAAGGGAGGACCCTATAAACTGGTATGTAAATGGTTGGACCCAGAATGTTGGGAGTTTAAAAAGAAAGTGGCTCGGTCGAAGAGGAGGTGAGCTAGGGAAGGGTCCCCTTCCTTGAGAGAGGAGTTTAAGATACTTAGGGCCACCTATACCAAATTGTTAAGGATGAAAAGGTCCACCTTTTACCACAAGCAATGGGCAGTGATGGTTGCTGACCTTTCTACTGGCAATTTGAATGGGTTTTGGTCAGCCTTGAATCGGATCCTTAGGCCAAGAAGGTCAACCTCGGGATTAGGACCCTCTGCTGCAGTATCGGGGGCCTTTTTCAGGGAACTGTACTCTGAGCAAGTAATAGCGACTGATGATTTATCTGAAGTATCCTCTGATACAACTACCTCACAATGGGACATGGTGGACTGTTCTGAGGATAAAATTGTGGCTCAGATTCTGCATTTAAAAAGAAATAGGGACCCAGGCCCTGATTTAATAAGCTCAGAAGTTTTACAGGCAAATCCATTATGGTGGGCACGGATTTCGGCCAAACTATTTCCTGCTGTAGCAGAAGGGGATAAGATCCTGGTATCCTGGAAAAATATCATTATTGTTCCTATTTTCAAAAAGGGGAAAGTCCAGGATCCTGCCTGCTATAGAACAATTAGTTTGCTCTCTGTTATTGGCAATCTTTATGCGAAGGCATTGTTGGAACATGTGGTCAAGTGGACAGAGCCTGAGGAGAAAATTCCACAGGAACAATTTGGATTCCATTCCGGGTCTGTCTGGGGCTGAATATATTAAGTTGGATCTTCCATCCCATCATAAACGTGCATTTCTGGCCCTTCGGTTACAGATCATGTCTTCTGCTGTCCCGGAAGGAAGATACCAGGGTATTGCTTATGCTGATAGAATTTGTCCCTGTTGTGGTATGGATATTGAGGACCTTCAACATTATTTTTGTGTGTGCCCATTGTGTGCTCCTTTACATGACGTCCTGTGGACTATTGCAAATATACCATCTGATATGACTACAGCCCAAAAATTGGTCTATCTGTTGTCAGCCAGAAATTTGCATCTAATTGATGCTGTTGCTTGTACTGCTTTCCTGACGGAAAAATGTAGGAAAAGGAAACTGGGAAATGACAGCGAGTTCTATTAAGGTGTCTGATTTGCATCGATAATTAAGACTGTGGTAATCAAATACTCTTTGCTGTTTTCATTCCTATGGCTATCCTGGAACCCGGAGGGAAAGGTGGTGGTATTGCCTAAGTGATTTGAGTATAGTTTCTATGAAAAGATTTGTTCATTTTTATGCTACATTTTGTCATGGCCTGCGGCCAGCACAATAAAGATTTATTTATTTATTATACAATTTGGTTTCCGCAAGGCCAGGTCCACACTGGATTGTTGTTTTATGTTGCAGCATATGATACATAAGTATACAAAAATAAAAAAGCTAAATTATTTCTAGCCTTTGTGGACCTGACCAAGGCTTTTCACTCTATACCTAGAACCAGATTATGGTCTAAACTATGGTTGATGGGAGTTGATAGCAAGCTGATAGTAGCTATTCTTCACTTAAACACCAATAATGAGGCTCGGGTTAAGGTGAACCAGGGACTGGGCACTAGTGCACTTATTCCTATTAAGAGATGGGTGCGCCAGGGCTGTGTCCTGGCCCTCCTTCTTTTTAACCTCTATTTGACAGATACGCCAAATTATATCAAGTCAGATGAGCTCCATCCCCCAAAGATTGGTAACAGTACCTCGAGGTTCATTCAATTTGCAGATGACCTAGTTTTTCTGTCCCAGACTGAGATTGGAATTAAGAGAGTCTTGGGGAAATTTAATGAGTATTGTTCAACCAATGGCCTTGAGATGAATACTACCAAAACCAAGATTATGGTTCTGGGCAAAAGAAGGTCCCCTGCTATTTGGAAGGCCGTGGCGGGGGATATCAGCTCGGTCCCCGCATTTAGCTACTTGGGTGTTACCTTTAGTAGCAAAGGGACTTGGAATCTCCATCTTCAGGCTAGGGAGTGCAAGGCAGCTAGGAATACGAGGGCACTGTTCAGGGCAGTAATTCCTCAAAGGGGGGTTCCTTTATCCTTATGATTAAAGGTATACAAAAGCAAAATTCCTCCAGTCCTATTGTTTGGGATGGAGTTAGTGCCCTTTCCCAATTTGCTGGCCTTTGAAAGGGTTCAAAATCTTTTTTACGCAGATTGTTGGGAGTCGGTCCTAGTATCCCGGGAGCAGTTTTGCAACTGGAAATGGACTCCCTTTCTATAAAGGCCCTCTATCGGCAAGCCTATGTCAGATATTGGCTGTGACTCCTTGTCCAACAGGAGGCTGCTTTTCCTCTGCAATGTTTAAGGGAGGAATTGCTGTATGATGGGCCTCGGGCTTATCCTTGGCGTCTATATTTGGGTCAGATTATTTGTGAGCTGGGTTTCTCCGACTATTTTGGGGGGAGAACACTTATGGCCATTAAAATGGAGATATTAACTCTTATCCAGGATATTGACCAACAGGAGGATATGGGGTTATTGGGTTCCTGGAAAGTTGCTCCTACTTTGAAGGTCTTTAAAACTACCCCAATTAAGTTTTAAATTTCCCCTAATTAAGCCATACTTAGATCTTTTGGAGAACCCAAGCCTTTGAAGGCATTCTACTCTCCTGCGTTTTCATCAAATCCAAACGGCCATGGTTGAAGGCAGATATAAATATTCCCTGCCTATGTCAAGAGTGGGTGGGCGAAGTTGAAACTGTCAATCATTTTCTACTTCGGTGCCCCTATTATTTGAACCAGAGAGAGGTTTGGATTTCCCCCTTGTTGGGGAATGGTTTCTCCCTCTCCTCAGAGAACTGTTATGAGTTTTTGCTTTCTTGGTCTGGGAAAGAGGAGATGGGAGCTCTGGTGGCCTATACCCTTTTGGCATCTAAAAAGAGGACCAAAATTAAAGAGCATATTCAGCATAGGAAGGCTTTCCAGTGAGGGGATGGTTATTCCCCTTCAAATGCAGGAGTTAATGTGTCCTGCTTTCCCTAGGATTACTGGACATTGTGGTGTCAAATAATTTGATGATTAGACTGTATTTGGGGTTGGGAATATCGAATTGACTATATAAGTGATATTTGCTCATTGTTCTGGTGGGATATTGGTTGAATATTTCGGTGAATATTATCTATTGGACATGTTTGTATATTTTCTAGTATCAAATGGGTAATTGTTCCAAATGTTTTTCTTGTTTGCTAATTAACATTTTATTATTTATTATTGTATTCTATATTGTATTTTGTATGGGACAGGGTGGAAGCTAGTGCCCAAATAAATACATTGAATTGAGAGGGAGGGAAGGAGTGTGCGTGTGTCTGAGAGAGAGAGGGAGAATGTGTGTGAGAGAGAAAACTAGATGGGGGTGTTCTCCCTCTCCCACCCTCTTCCCCCTGCCTCTCCCCATGGCTGCCCCCTCACCCTCTACCAGCATGGCTCTTGGGCAGGAGGAGGGAGCCACCACCCAAGCCAAGGAAAGACCCACCTCATCTGCTCCCCCCTCCCGTCTATCATCCTAAGCCTGCCTCACTCTGACTGACTACCAGTCCCTACAGAAGATTCAGACCCAGCAGTATCTGAGGTAAGGGCCACCCAGCCAAAAAAAACCACCTTTCGTTCTCCTCCCCCGATTGTCAAATGGAAGTGGGTGTGTCCATGGGAAAGTGAGTGGGTTTGTTGGAAAGTGAGGGCCCCCAAACATTTTGCCTTTGACCTGGGCCCTGCAATTTCTCAGGCTGGCTCCACATAGTCTGGGGCTGGCGTTGGCAGAGCACAGATACTGGTGGCAGCAGGAGCGAGTGATGTGTGTGTGTGTGTCAGTTGGGACAGAGAGTGACTGAATGAAGAAGAGTATGTGTAAGCGTGTGTTGGTGTATGGTTGAGCATGTCTGAGTAAGGGGAAATGGGGGGTTGGAAGGAGTGTGTGTGTGTGTGTGTGTGTGTGTGTGTGTGTGAGAGAGAGAGAGAGAGAGAGAGAGAGAGAGAGAGAGTTTGAAGGGAGAGAGGTGGAGAGGTGTGTGGTCTGAGGGGAGGGGTGAGTGTGTAGTGGGTGTGTGGGGTGGGTTTGGGGTGGTTGGGTTGGTTGGCTGGCCCCTGTGCATTCTGCATTCTTATGTTTTTGGGGAGGGATGCTAGCTTTGATTTGTCATGTGGTTTTTGTGGGGCTTGGTTTGCCCCTGTGCACTCCGCATTTTTATATTTGGGGAGGGCAGTGCCAGCTTTCCCTATCTCATTTCTCTGTCTCAGGGACAGTCACATTTCAGTACAGATTAAGCCTTTGAAAATCTGAAATTTTAACTTTACACTTCTGAACGTTCTTAATGTGTAAGCAAGAGGAATTTTCTGTATTACAAATCCTCTCCAAAAAACTGGGAAATTCCATAATCAAAAAACCTCCAGTTTAGAATAATAGTTAAGGCTCTTTAATTTAGTCATGCACTAAAAATCATGGAAATTGCAAATTAAGACTCCTACCTTAACTCGCAAACCATGTAAGCAGTGAAGGTGCTGTACAGTCTTGCATATTGTGTTTGATTCCAACTTAGGCTCCATGCCCCCACACTTTGCATTGGTCTTTCAGTCCCAATTCTCTTCTTCTGCAGTTTGGGGACAACACTGAAGCTGGGAAATGGAGAGGGTGAGGGGGCAGCGGCAGAGCTGGGGAGAGCCCGGGACTGGGACTGTAGAGGCTGCAGGTGGGTATTGAGGGGCAGCTAGGCTGTTGCACCAGAATGAGCAACCTGAAACACCCTAGCTCCCCAGCCACCCTGATCATGGAGCTGGAACAGCCTAGCTGCCTTCCCAGGTTTCCTGCTCCCTCTTAATCCCTACTTGCAGCCCCTTCAGCTCTTCTGCTGCCCCTAAATCCCCATCCACAGACCCCCGTCCCTAGCCCTGTGCCCACGACTACTGATATCCATCAGTCCCCACCTGGAGCCCCTATTCCACCAGCCCTGACCTTTTCCAAGTTCTTCTGCTGTCCCTCAGTCCCCACCCATACCCCTTGGTCGCCCACCCCTGAGCTCCTCACAGCTCTGCTATTGTTCATCAATTCATTAATTCAACACCTGAGGATGCTGTGACCCTCCTGGAGCTTGGCCCTTCTGCCGTCCAAGTTCCAGCAACCAGCAGGTCAGGAACTGGTGAGGTTGCAGCTCATCTGCATACTCTCCCAGCTGCCTCGGCTATCAACACCTGAGAATGCCATGAACCTCCTGGAGCTTGGCCATTCTACCACCCGAGTTCCAACGACCAGCGAGCCAGGAATGGATGAGGTTGCAGCTCATCTTCATACTCTCCCAGCTGCCTCGGCTATCAACACCTGAGGATGCTGTGACCCTCCTGGAGCTTGGCCTTTCTGCCACCCGACTTCTACTGACCATCAGGCCAAAAGGCACGTGCCGTAAAATCAGCCTTGACATCCCTTCCCACTCCTCTCCTCTTCATACTCCCTCCCCTCTCCCTCCTCCCCTCCTTCTCTCCTGTCTTCCTTCCCTCCCAACTCCCTTGAGTAAATTTCCTCTCTGCTCTCCTTCTCCAACCCTTCCACTTTCCCCCTTGACCCCATCACCTCCTGCATCCTGACCTCCATTGTTTCCACTGTCTCCCCTTCCCTCCTGCACATCATACACCTCTCCCTCTCTACTGGCTTCTTCCCATATACTCTAGTCCATGAACTCCACTCCTTCTCTGACCATCTCTCACCCTCCCACGCCTCCCCTGCTCCCCTAACCGCCTTTGTCTCTTCTCCCTAGCTGCGGCCCATGCCTGGAACTCCCTCCCTCCCCACATCTGCCTCACTCCCTCCCTTCGTACCTTCAAATCCCTCCTCAAGACCCACCTCTTCCACTCTGCCCTCCCCAACTTCTTGCTCCCCTCACCTAACTCCTGCTGATACCCTCCATCCAGTACAATCTATTACCTGAGNGACCCACCTCTTCCACTCTGCCCTCCCCAACTTCTTGCTCCCCTCACCTAACTCCTGCTGATACCCTCCATCCAGTACAATCTATTACCTGAGGTCTGTGTACTCATATCCTCACCACACGGACCAGCCAGCCATCGTGCTTGATGTAACCAAGCCAAGCGCCTGCACCTGAGATTTTGCATCTTTGTGAATGTTACACTCCCTGTCTCTCCCTCTGTTCCCCTTCCTTTGACTCCCTCCCACCCCCCACCCACATCTCTCAGATTGTAAACCCTAGGGCAGGGACTGTATCTATTCAATTACTTTGTAATGAGGCGATTTCCTGTGCAATCTATCATGGGTATAGAGGGTTTCCATCTGAGTTTGGATTTGACCAGAGACAGGGTAGGGATACTACTGATATACTGTACACCCACCTGTACAGCAGCCTCTCTACATGTGCTGACTGAGATGGTTCAGAGGTGATCTTGCTGTCCCCCAGGATGATAGTTCTGGGTGACTTCAATATACATGCCGACGCCAGTCTTGGAGGGGTGAAGCATGAGTTCATGGCCACCATGGCAATCATGGGCCTGTCTCAGAGAGTAGTGGGCCCCCCTGCCCTCCTCCACCCTCTTCCCTGATCTTGCATTGTTCTTCACCTCAAAGATTGACAAGATCCGTCAGGACATTGCCTCCCACCCACTTCCTCCTCCCGCTCCCGTACTGTCCGCTCCCCCTTCCCCCTCTCTCCTCACATCCTTCCCTTCTGCCTCTCTCGAGGAAATCTCCGCCTTACTCTCTTCATACAATCCCTTCACCTGCCCCCTTGACCCAATCCCCACCCATCTCCTGACTTCTATTGCTCCCACTGTCGCCCCCCCCACTTCTACATGTCATCAATCTCCTTCCCCTCTGCCTTCAATCATGCCACTGTCTCCCCCATCCTCAAAAAGTCCACCCTGGACCCATCTGATCCCTCTTGTTACTGGCCAGTCTCCCTGATTCCCTTTGCCTCAAAGCTTCTGGAATGTGTCATCTACTACCGCTGCCTGGACCTCCTCTCTGCCAACTCCTCCCTGGACCCTCTCCAGTCCGGCTTCCGCCCCCTCCACTCTACTGAAACTGCCCTGGCCAAGATCACCAATGATCTACTTGTCGCTAAATCTAAGCGCCTCTACTCCATTCTTGTCCTCCTTGACCTCTCTGCTGCCTTTGACACTGTCGACCACTTGCTTCTATTGGACTCGCTTTACTCTTTGGGCTTCCGTGGCTCTGTCCTTGACTGGTTCTCCTCCTACCTCTCTGACCGCTCCTTTAAAGTCTCGCTCCCCGAGTCAAACTCCTCCTCCCTCCCCCTTTCGGTTGGGGTCCCCCAAGGCTCTGTCCTTGGCCCTCTCCTCTTCTCTATTTACACCCTGTCCCTTGGCAAAATTATTGCCTCCCACGGATTCCAATATCATCTCTACGCTGATGACACCCAACTCTATCTTTCTACCCCCTCTCTCTCCTCTTCTGTCCACTCACGCCTCGTCAACTGCCTCTCTGATATCTCCGCCTGGATGTCCCGACGTCAACTCAAGCTCAACATGGCCAAGACCGAACTCCTCATTTTTCCTCCCTCCTCTTCCTCTCCCTCTAACCTGCCCATCTGCATCGATGGAGTCACCATCCATCCTGTTCTCCAAGCCCGTAGCTTGGGCTTCATCTTTGACACGCACCTCTCTTTTAAACCTTACATTGACTCTGTTGCCAAATCCTGCCGATTCGCCCTCCATAACATTGCTCGGATCCGCCCCTTTCTCTCTATCTCCTCGGCCAAAACCCTTGTTCATGCCATGGTTATCTCTCGCCTCGATTACTGCAACCTCCTCCTTGCTGGCCTCCCTCGCTCTCACCTGTCCCCCCTTATCGCAATCCAAAACTCTGCTGCCAAGATCATTCACTCTGCCCGTCGCTTCGACCATGTGCAGCCTCTCCTCTTCTCTCTTCACTGGCTCCCCCTTCCTGAACGTATCCTGTTTAAACTCCTGGTATTCACGTTCAAAACACTCCACAACCAAGCTTCTCCCTACCTCTCAGACCTAATCTCTCTACGCACTCCTGCTTGTGCTCTCCAGTCTTCCTATGTCCCCTCCCTTACTCTCCCTCGTTTCTCCTGCTTACCTAACCGCCTTCGACCCTTCTCCCTCGCTGCTCCCCATGCCTGGAACTCCCTCCCTGCCTACATCTGCCGTGCCCCCTCCCTCCGCTCCTTCAAATCCCTCCTCAAGACCCACTTTTTCCTCGCCACCTTTCTCAATGCCTGCTCATCGTTCCCATATACCCACTGTCTGCCCTCCTCGGCAGACAGCTGTAACCAACCTGATTGTAACCAAACTAAGCACACGCACTTGACACTTCGCATCCGCTTGAATGTTTGTTAGTGTTCTCCCGTCTCTCCCTCTGTCCCCTCTCCCTGTCTCCCCCTCCTTGTCTTTTAGAGTATAAGCCACAGGCAGGGACCACGTCTATTTCTATGTTTTGTACAGCACCAGGTCACACGTCTGGTGCTATATAAATGTTTATAATAATAATAATAATAATAATAAATAATGACCTCGTGTCTAGCTGGAATATCAGGCTGACGGAGGCCATCGACTGTGTGGCTCCCAGGCATCTGTTCCTGAAATGCTGACAACACAGCTCCCCATGGTATACAGGTGAGCTGCAGCGGATGAATCAGGAAGGGAGGCAGTTAGAGTGATGGTGGCATCACTCACGTACTGAAGTGGAGCAGCTGTGGCATAGAGTCTGGTTATGTACCTATTCCGTAGTGGTGTAGACAGCAAAGAAGATTTTGTTTGCTGCCCGCATTATGTCTACTAAGTCCTGGCCGGCTGAGCTGTTCCAGGTGGTGAGGGGGCTGATCAGTCTGGTTTCCCTGCACCTGGACGTGAAACCATCAAATGCTCACCGTGATTTGTTTGTGGACTTTTTTGCAGATAAAATTGCTCAAATTCACCACAGTTTTGATGCGACTTTTTTTTAGCAGAGAACGGGACTGAGGCAGTGGAAGCCCATTCTGGTCCTGTTTTGTGGGATGAGTTTTGGACAGTGTCGCCGATGCAGGGAATGTTCTTGAGACTATTTGAGCCACCAGTTCTGAATTATATCCATGCCTGTCCTGGCTGGTTAAGGCTAGCCGGGAGACACTGGGGCCGTTGCTGCTGGGGATAGTCAACGCCTCCCTTGGGGAGGGCAGACTGCCGGGCTGTCTCAAGGAGGTGGTGGTGAGGCCACTGCTCAAGAACCATCCTTGGACATTGATGTCCTTGCCAGTTATCAGCCAGTCTCTAACCTTCCCCTTTTTGGGAAGGTTATTGAATGGATGGTGGCTCAGCAGCTTCAGGGTCATTTGGACTGGATTAATTTTCTCACTCGCTCACAGTCGGGCTTTCATCCGGGTTATGGCACAGAGACTGTGCTTGTGGCCTTGGTTGATGACCTCTCCCATGAGTTAGACTGGGGTCATTCAGCCCTGTTGATCTTGTTAAATCTCTTGGCTGCATTTGATACTGTTGATCATGAGTTGTTGATGACATGGTTGCGGGACAGGGCAGGGATTGTTGGGACTGTTCTTTAATGGTTCCGCTCATTCCTGGCTGGGAGAACCCAGCATGTAGTGCTGGGGGAGTCTTCAATTCATCTTCCCCCCAAGGCCTCATGTGTGTAGTACCGCAGGGTTCCATCCTATCCCCTCTCTTGTTCAATGTTTACATACAGCCTTTGGGAGAGGTTATTAGGGAGTATGGAGTGAGTTGTCATCAATATGCTGATGACACCCTGCTATATCTTTCATTTTCCTCCGACTCAGGTCCTGCAGTCTGTGTTTACCTGGTGTTTTCCCACTGTAGGGGATTGGATGAGGGAGAGTCACCTGAGACTAATACTGACAAGACGGAGGTGATGGTTGTGGGGAAGGCCGGGGCCTGGGGTCCGCCCCACCTAATTTCTCAGGTCTGGAGTCTGGGGATGCTCCTGGACCCACAGTTCCACCTGGATGCCCAGGTGGTGACTGTAGTGAAGGGAGAACTTCGTCAGCTACATCTGTTGCGTCGGCTTAGGCCGTATGTCTCAGACTTGGATCTGGTCATGGTCATCCATGATTTTATTACCTCAAGACTGGACTACTGCAATGTGCTCTGTGTGGGGCTACCCTTGGTATTAGTTCGGAAACTGCAGCTGGTGCAGAATGTGGCAGCCTGTCTCTTAACAGGGACGGGCTGATGCAAGCATACAACACTGATGCTTCGGTCTCTGCACTGGCTGCCAGTAGGTTTCTGGGCTCAATTCAAGTTGTTGGTGCTGACCTTTAAAGCCCTAAATATCTTGGGCCCCACCTATCTGCAGGACTGCCTCACCCTCCAGGTCCTGGAGTGGTCCCTGTGGTTGGCTGGGGTTACCCTCTTCAGGGTTACCCGGGTTTCCCGGGTATCTACTATGAGGAAGGCATTCTCCATAGCTGAACGCAGCTGTACAACTCCCTCCTGTTGGAGATCCACTTGACTGCTGAGGTCCCCTCTTTCTGCAGACAATATAAGTCCTGGCTGTTCTGCCAGGCCTTTTCCGAGGGAGATGGCGTGGGTGGGTTGGGTTAGGGTGTGTGTGTGGGGGTTATATTGTTTTAACTGAAATTAATATGGTTTATTTTAATATTTTAATGTTTGAAACATTTTAATATATTGTGAGTCGCCCCGAGATGCCTGAGGCAGGAGGGGGCGGCATATAAATTGTAAAAATAAATAAATAAATAACGCACCAGGTGCATTGCTTGCACTTTATAAATGCTTGATAATAATAATAATAATTCAAACCTGTGGCCCTTGCCCCCCGCTGTCCTGATCTCCCCCTAGCACCTATAGCCCCTGCTTCCCCAGATTTTCTCCCCCATTTCTGTTGTTACTCCTCAATCCCCATCTGTAGCATTCATTTTTTCAGACGTGAGCTTCTCCTCAGCTCTCCTGGTGCCCATCAATTACCACCCACAGGACTTTAGATTGTAAGCCACAGAGGGGCACCTCTCCCTCTGTCATTCAGTCCCCACCTTCAGACACTGCTCCTCCAACTCTATTCCCCAGCTCTACTACTGCCCCCAAAATCTCCACCCACAGCTCTTCCTCCCCCAATTCTGAGCTCCCAGTCCCTATAGCTCTCCTGCTGCCCCTGAATCCCTCCTGTTTAGGGAAGCTCTCCTGATGCCCTAAGCTCCCTCCCCAAATGTACCACTGTCCCTCAGGCCTTCGGGGTGGGGTGGGGGAGTGGGTTAGGGTTTTTATCTCCCTTACCCTGTTTATTGTCTATTGTTTTAATGTATCCCGGGGCCCTGTATTTTTAATATATTTTAAATTTGTTTTATATTTGTTTTTTATGTATATTTTATTGTTGGAAGCTGCCCCGAGCTGTTTGCAGGAGGGGCGGGGTATAAATTTGAAAAAATAAAAAAATTTAAAAAATTAAAATCCACACCTAGAGTCCCTTCTCTTTCATCCCTGTGCTTCCCCTCACCACTCCTAATGCCTTTAATACCCACCCTCAGCCCCTGCTCTCCCAGCCCCGGGTTGCCCCCATCTCTGCCGCTGCCCCCTCACCTTCTCCATCCCCCAGCTTCAGTGTTGCCTCCAACCTGCAGAGGAAGAGGATTGGGACTGAAAGACCAATGCAAAGGGTGGGGGCATGGTTCCTAAGTTGGAATCAAGCACAATATGTATGACTGTGCAACATCTTCACTGTTTACATGGCTCACAAGTTAAGGCAGGAGCCTTAACTTGCAATTTCATGCTTTTTAGTGCTTGATTGAATTTTCAAGTGCCTTAACTATTAATCTAAACTAGAGGTTTTTGGTAGGGATGGGACATCTGGCAAAAAACCAGTTACCGGTTTTACCGGTTACCAGTTTACAAAAAAACGGTTTACCGGATTAAAACCAGTTTACCGGTACCGGATTTATTCCATTGATTTCAATGGGGAACTGTCCCCATTGAAATCAATGGGGAAAAAACCCAATACCTCTCCCCTCCCCCTCCCAGGCTGTGCAGGTGGAAGGGGGGGCACCCCCCACACACTCTGCCCAGCATGGATTTTTTTTTAAAAAAATTTTTTACCCTAAGTCCCGACTCCCTACTAGTGCAGGCTCCGGGCTGCCACCGGCAACCCGGAGCCCACACCAGCAGGTACTAGGGTGATCCCTGGGGTGGAGGGTGGTTTAACACCCCCCACCCCAGGGATCACCCTTCTTCCCCACCCAGAGATCGCCTACCTTTGGCGCGCCGGGCGGCAGTTGCAGAGGCAGAGGCGATGGCGGCAGCATGGTGGTCCGGAGGCTTCAGAGCTGGCTGGTGGCTTCAGCACTTTCTAGGCCTTCCGGAGAAACCTGGAAGCTCCCCAGAAGGCTTAGTAAGCACTGAAGCCACCAGCCAGCACTGAAGCCACCGGACCGCCATCCTGTCGCTGCTGCTGCTGCCGCCGCTGCCGCTGCCCCTGCTACTGCCCAGAGCACCAAAGGTAGGCGATTCCTGGGTGGGGAGGTAGGGTGATCCATGGTGTGGTGTGGTGGTGTTAAACCACCCCCCACCCCAGGGATCACCCTAGTACCACAGTACCTACCTGCTGGTGCGGGCTCTGGGTCACCGGTGGCAGCCTGGAGCCCGCGCTAGCAGGGAATTTGGGGGGAAATATATTTTTTTTAAATCCAGGCTGGGCAGGGTGGGTGGGGGTGTTCCCCCTTCCACCCGCGCAGCCTGGACTGGGGAGGGAAATTGGTTGGGTTTTTTTCTTTTCTTTGTTTACATTGCGGTCATTCATTTCAATGGCTGCAATGTAAAAAAATCCGGCACAGGGAACCGGTACTGGTACCCCCAAATTCTGGGGTAATCCGATATTGCTGGTACAGCAAAATACCGGCAGTATCAGATACCGGATGTACCAAACTTCCCACCCCTAGTTTTTGGACCATGGATTCTAGTATTGGAGAGCTCATTGGAGCTCCTTTGTTTCCATAGTAAATATGGTGAATCATCCAGACATAACTCTGACTTAAATTTGCCTTTTATGGAAAAGGCTGTGTTAATGAGCCAAAGTCTCAGTGATGGGCATGGGATGTCATGATACTCATTCTCTTGGATGTCTTTGGTTTCCCTTGTGCATGATTTGCTAGGGAAGGATGTTGTCATATTCTAGCATTGGAGGCCTTTTCATTAGATAAAAAAGCAAGTGATGTTTATGTACATAACAGATGTCAAATTGTGTCATAGTGTTACTTAAAGATGAGAAATGCCTAATTATCTGGACAGTTTGCAGTCACACATGCTGGAGAGTAATTAAGAGTGAGTATGGCTAATCAGACTGACTTAGCAAATAGAGCATTAAATAAACTGAAATACTGATGAAAACAAGCATGGAAAAAGCACACATGCCAGCCTATTAGCCTGCAGCTCTCTGGAAAAAGTGATCCTCAGATACTGGGGTGTCTCATCTGCTCCATAGACATAATTATGTGATGTATGCAGGTGCTGGCAATAAATATCTCAACATTAAAGATGCCTCATAGATTTGGAAGCCATTGGGAACCAAGATACTGATTCCAGCTGCTGTCTGATTTGCATTATAAGTGCTCCTTTTGGACAAGGATGGTTTGGGTTTTCTAAACCTTTGACCAATGAGAAACTGATATGAATGAGAAGAAAGATGATCATGAGATCTGAAATCAGATCCAGCGAGAGGGAGGTGGACAAAAGGGGCAATGTGCCCTGGCTTTCGCACACAAAAAGGGGTCACAGAGATGTTGACAAGGAAGGTAGAACATAGAGGATGGTGAAATATGGAAGCCTCTTGTGGCATGTTGGCCCTGGTCTCCATGAATTTTTGGGTGGCCTTGTTGGTGATCAATTCTTGACTCTGCCAAAGACACCTTGTGTGGCTTTGGACAAGTCAATTGATCTTTGTACCCCAGTTTCTCATCTGCCAATCAGTGATAATTCAGGCTGGTCTATATTATAATTAGGGCTCCACTGAATAGGCCATCCGAGTACTCAGATAGATTTCTGAAGTACCAAGTACCCAAGCCAGGTACTTGGTCAAACTTTTGATCTTTTTCTGAGGATCTAGAATTCGGAAACCGCACCTTGGAAATCCCCAGAAATCTGAACCTTGGAACTAGGGATGGGTGAACAGAACGGAGTTGGGAAATTAGATTCGGTTCGGTTTGGTTTGAAATTCAAGTTCAGAAATTCGGTTTGGTTTGAAATTCAAGTTCAATTCGGAAGTTCGGTTCGGTCAACCGAACATACCAAGTTAGGTCCGAACTCCGAACCACGTTCGCCTATCCCTACTTGGAACTTGGAATCATGGAAAATGGAACTACACCACAAGAGGCTTCCATATTCCACCATCCTCTATGTTCTACCTTCCTTGACAATATCTCTGTGCCCCCTTTTTTTGTATGCGAGCACATTACCCCTTTTCTCCACCTCCTTCTGGGTGGATCTGATTTCAGATCTCATGATCATCTTTCTTCTCATTCCCAACAGTTTCTCATTAGTCAAAGGTTTAGAAAACCCAAACCATCCTTGTCCAAAAGGAGCGCTGATAATGCAAATGATCGTGAGTTGTTGGTGACTCGGCAGCGTGACTGGGCAGGGATTGGCGGGACTGTTCTTGAATGGTTCCACTCTTTCCTGGCTGGGAGAACCCAGCGTATGGTTCTGGGGGAGTTTTAATCTCCCCCCACCGGGGCTTCATGTGTGGAGTACTGCAGGGTTCCATCTTATCCCCTCTCTTGTTCAATGTGTACATGCATCCTCTTGGAGAGGTTGTTAGGGAGTATGGAGTGAGATGTCATCAATATGCTGATGACACCCAGCTATATCTCTCATTTTCCTCTGACTTAGGTCCGGCAGTCTCGGTGCTTACCCAGTGTTTGTATACTGTGGGGGGTTGGGTGAGGGCGAGCCTTCTGAGACAAGATGAAGTGATGGCTGTGGGGAGGGCCAAGGGAGTGGTGGCCCCCATCAATGACCTGGTTTCTCAGGTATGGAGTCTGGGGGTGGTCCTGGACCCATAGTTCTGCCTGGATATCCAGGTGGTGGTTGTAGTGAAGGAAGCATTTTGCCAGCTACATCTGGTGCGTCTGCTTAGGCCGTATGTCTCGGACTTTGATGTGGCCATGGTCATCCATGCTTTTATTACCTCAAGACTGGATTACTGCAACATGCTCTATGTGGGGCTACCCTTGGTGCTGGTCAGAAGCTGAAGCTGTTGAAGAATGTGGTGGCCCGTCTTTTTACAGGGACGGGCCAACGCAAGCATATTACACCGGTGCTTCACTCTCTGCACTGGCTGCCGGTAGGTTTCTGGGCCCAATTAAAGGTGTTGGTGTTGACCTTTAAAGCCCTAAATGGCTTGGGCCCCACCTATCTGCTGGACCGCCTCACCCTCCACGTCCTGGAGTGACCCCTGTGGTCAGATGAGGGCACCCTCCTTGAGGTCTCCCGAGTTTCCCATGTGTCCACTATGAGGAGGGCGTTCTCCATGACTGCACCACAGCTGTGAAACTCTCTCCTGTTGGAGATCCACTTGGCTGCTGACCTCCCCTCTTTCCACAGACAATGTAAGACCTGGCTGTTCCGCCAGGCCTTTCTCGAGGGAGATAGGGTGGGTGGGTTGGATTAGGGTAGGGGGGGATGGGATTTTATATTGGGTTTTTTTCATTGTAATTACTATTGTTTATTTTAATGTTTTAAAATGTTTTAAAAATGTGAGCCACTCCGAAATAGCTGAGGGAGGAGTGGGCAGCATATAAATTTTAAGATAAATAAATAAATAAATACTTGGCACAACACACAAGAAACCAAACATCCCCCCCCCCCAAGTCTTCATTGTGCCTACCTATGCAGAGCCAGCCCCCTCCCCATTCACCATAAATTAATTAAATAAAGAAAGTATTTTCCCAGTGCCCCAGCTGCTCACATTATGTCAAAGTTCTTGAATCCACAACCAAAGAAGTGCCCAGAAAAGCAGGCTAGAAAAAGTGCGACAATTTCTCAAACAGAGAAACCCACAAAAGTGCAACTGCGTGCAGAAATAATAATTTTTTAAAAGCTAGCAGAAGTGTACCCACAGCATGGCCCACAATCAGCAGTGAGTGCACCCACTTTAAAATTATTTTGCCAACCCAGCAGTGCCCAGAAAAGCAGACTAGTAAGAGTGAGACAATCGCTCAAGCAGACAAACCCACAGACATTTACCTGCATGCAGAAATCCCCTAAAATCCAACAGTAGTATACCTACAGCATGGCCCACCATCAGCAACTTTAAAATCATTATGCCAACCAAGAAGTCCCCAGAAAATCAGGCTAGCAAGAGTAGAGCAATCAACCAAGATAAGAAGACAAATCCATAAAAGTGAAATCTGTGCAAGGCAAGCCTCCTCCACCCCACACACCATATTAGTTTAACCAGAAAGAAAGTAAATCTCCCAGGGGTGGTGCATATTGCAGGGCACTGGGGACATTGCTCCTCCTGGCCTGATCCTCCTCCACACACTCTTCATGCTTTTAAAAAGAAAGGAAAAAAACCCTCACCCAAAGGCTCCAGGGGGGAAGTTGGGGGGGGGGGGAAGCCAGCAACCCACGCCAGACTTGCTTGGTGTCCTCTAGTTCAGCATCAGCTGAGTGCTCAGTGTTATTTTTGTTCCTCCATGGACACATGTGCAGGCAGGAGCTGAGGGGTGGGGGCCAGTGCCTCCTGATGAACCTGCTCTAAGGAGTCCTTTAAGGGACAAAACTTTACAAAAGTGATTTGGGCAGCTGGGCTTAGAGCCCATGCTTCCTGAATGGGGTAAAGCATTTTGCTTTTCCCATCAGTGGGGGAAGTGGTCCACAGAGCCCTATGGACTGCTGTTGAAGACTGTCTGGATTGGAGACTCAAACACCCAGGCAGTGTGTGCCTGTGCACAGCTGTTGCTGATTGAGGGCTCAGGCTGCCTGCCAGTGCCTGTACCCCACCTCCTAGCGTGGGGTTAAAAGAGAGATCTCCACTTTTGGTGTTCTGGTGATCTGTGCCATTTTTGGTGGAGGGAGAGTGCTGGCTGGCCTGTTTGTAGCTTTGTTACCCCACGCTGCTGCTGGACCTCCATCAGACACATCCTCATTGGTGAGTTAGTTATTTTTAGTTATTTTTCTGGGAAACACTGGTGGAAAAGGGGCCTGGTCTTGGGGGAGAGAATGGGGCTTTGGGGGGCTGCTTGGGAGGGAGAAAATGGGGCTTCAGGGGAGTGCTTGGGGGGAGAGAATGGTGCTTCTGGGAGCTTCTTTGGAGAGAGAATGGGGCTTCTGGGGGCTGCTTGAGGGGAGAGAATGGAGCTTCTGGGAGACTGATGAAAATGGGGCTGGGGCTGCTGGGGAAAATGGGTCTTCAGTAGAGCTGTAACAGTGTAGCATGTTTTGGGGGACAAGTGGAATGCCTCGCTGCTGCTTTTGTGGTGTGCTAAGACTTCACATAATATGGTTCAGTTGGTTTAAGATCTGGAATTTCTTGCTGCTGCTTTTGTGGTGTGCTAAGACTTCACATAATATGGTTCAGTTGGTTTAAGATCTGGTTTGCTTTTGCTTGTTCTATGTTCATGTTTGCATGTGCACTGCTAGTTTCCCCCACTCCTCTCCGAAACCCCTCAAGCATGTGCAAAGACCATGGCCATTTGCTGGTGCCCCCACTGTCCATGGCTACTTTTGGTTGGAATTGGTCTCTTTCTTGGCTGTTTTTGACGTAAACTGTCTGCTTTCTGTTTTACAGGTGGTGAACCTAGGGGCTTGGAGTGAAGGGTTTCTACTATTTGCTAAAATGTTCCTGGCATTTTAAAATGGCCCCGCCCTTTGCAGTTTGGTGCGATGTTGTGGCAGGCTTTTTCACTAATGGCTAGTCCTTGCATGAATGCTCAGTGTTCAGTTGCAGCAGAAACTACCTCTTACATTGCAACAGAGCTGTGCAACATGTTTGGGGGGACAAGTGGAAATCCCTGATGCTGACTTTATAGTGTGCTAAGGACTGCACATAAGATTGTTGCCTTATGATAGTTTGTTGGGGTGGGAATTCCGGTTCTCCCGAGATCCGATATTGCCGGTATTTGGGTGTATCGGCTTAATCCAATAAATCCGATATTTACCTGGCATACCAAATTTTTAACATTGGTCACGGTACTGGATTTTTTACATTGTGGCCATTGAAGTCAATAGCCGCAATGTAAAAAATCTGATATCCGGTATTCTCCTCAGTGTTCCATCTCTAATAGTTTACATGATAAATTGCTGCTTTCCTTCTCCCCCTCCCAAGCATGAGTAGAGAGGCCATTTTGTAAATTTGTGGGTCTACTGGTCATGGCTACTCTTTTTTTTTAATAGTCCCTTCACTGTTTCACTGCTGCTCCCTGATGGAAAGTAGTTTCTGGCCTCTCTGCTTGTGACTGTGTGATTTTGAGCATCCTGACTGGGGGTTTTGTTGAGAAACAGAAATGCATTGTTTAAATTTTGATGCGGCTGGTTTGGTGGCAACAGAGGCCTGTAACTGGCCAAACTTTCAAAAAAGCCCTGTGTGCAAGGACAAGCATTTGACTGAGTGTCAGGGATACGGTATAGGTACTGGGGATGCTGGTCTTGATGGTCCTGGTTTGGTGGCAATGCGGCCCTGAAACTGGCCAAACTTTTTTAAAAGGCCTGTTTGCTTGGACAGGCATTTTGGCTGTTGGGGATAGTGTGTAGCTACTATGGATGCTGCTCTGGATGGGCCTGGTTTGGTGGCAATGTAACCCTGAAACTGGCCAAACTTCTTTAAAAAAGCATGTTTACTTGGACAGACATTTGACTGCCGGGGATACAGTGCTGGTACTGGGGATGCTTGTTTGGATGTAGATTGTTTGGTTGCTATACAGGTCTGCAACTGCTCTCCTTGTGAACAGAGGAGAAAGTAGGCAGGAGCATGGCAGAAGAGAAGGTGCAGACAACAAGGAAACCCCTTTCCCCTGTCCCCCAGTGAACCCATCTCTTCCCCTTACTCTTCTCGTGCACCAAAACTAAACAGTTTCTCTCCTACTTCTCCTCTGTTGTCCTTCTCCTCCCGTTCATTCTTTCTCAGAAGAGAATGAAAAGGATGCAATGAAAACCAAGGATGCGAGGGTTCAGGATAAAGGTCGGCGATGACAATGTAATCTATTTTTGTAAACTGCTATGGTTAATTTGGACCCGGTGGGAAAGAGAGAGTGGATGGGACCCCAGTAAGAGTACTCTCTATCCCCCAGTGGTAGTGCTTCGCACAGCAGCAAGGAGTTCCCAGCATTAACTAATGTAATGTCCATCCAATGTTAACCCTGGGAACTCCTTGCTTCTGTGTTAAGCCACACCCCTGGCCTTCTGCTGCCCCTGGCTCTACCCCAGGCTCGTGAGCAGTAGGTTTAACCCACCCACTGTCCCACCAGCCTCAAAAACCACCTGCCGTCACTGATATCTCCCCTGTGCCCCTGCTCAGTGGTCAGTCACACTTGGCAAAACTGAATCCACAGACAAAGTACAGTCACAGTGCCCACAAAAAACAAAGCAAAACTAAAGTGATCCCCTCTGGCATCTATGGTGCCAACTTGCCAACAAGCAGGTCAAGCAGCAGCAGCACCCACTTTAAACATTTAAGTATATTAGGCACTGCTGGAATCCCCTGGCAATGCCCCTATATATGGACAGCCCATAGCCAGGGGAAGTGGAGATAGGCAGTTCCCTCTGGTCACCCTAGTGCAAGCAGAGCAAGCAGCAGTGCCACCAGCTTATTTTTTAAAAAAGGCATGGCATTGTTTTGGCACTGGTAACTTGGACAGCTCAGGCAAGGGGGAAGTGGAGCAAGGCCTACATCCCTCTGGCCTCATGGTGTCAAGAAGAAGGCAGCAGCAGTGTGGTTAAAAAACCACTTATGTTTTTTTTTTTAAATCATGGCACAGTGGGAAAAGTAAACTCCATGCCCCAGCATTGCCCCTATGGGCAGGACAGGACAGACAGCCCCCCCCCCCAATTTATTTATTTATTTATTTATTTATTAAAAATCAATATCCAGTCCCTCCTGCTGAGGCAGCTTGGAATGGCTTACAACATCAAAAATAATAAATAACAATATAAAAATAATCTTAAACAAAAAATAAAATAAAAAACAAAACACTGATGGGAGAATATAACAACCCCCACCCTAACCCTCTACCCCCCACCCTTTACCCATTTCCCCCACTAAAGGCCTGGTGGAACAGCCATGTTTTGCATGATCATCAAAAAGAGGGGATTACTTACAGATCAACAACAGGGATTACTTACACAGCCAAATTCACCAAAGAGAATGGAAAATGGCTTTAAAGACACTTTTATTTTGTCCCTGCCAGCCAATCAAAACCTGTCCTGTGGTTTGTCCATCACTCAACTTTCCCCCTTCCACACCTTCCCCTCCTACGAAATATGGCACTAAGTTTTGCTCCCTAGCTCAGAGGCTAGGGTCAATCGTCTGGGTTACTCCAGCCACATGTGCAATAGCACCAGTATTCAATTGAGGTTTCCAAAGTTTTCTGAGGACCGACCTTAGTACTCGGAACTTTGGAATTCGGAAATTATGGAACCAAGGAACGGATTCCCCCGGTGAATTCTGAAGTTTTCTGAGGACCAAGTTTCAGCACTAATTATAAAATCTCTCGGGCACAAATAGTCTCTCAATAGATACGAACATTAGAAGTGCCTTACTGGGTCAGACCAGTGGTCCATCCAGCCCAGAATCCTGTCCCTGACATCAACCACATTTGATTGTTTTAGCAAACATATGACAGATCATGATGGAGTGATCCATTATCTGCTATTTACTCTCTCAGCTCCCAAACATCAGAGGTTACCTTTCTAAACCAACTTGACTAAAAAACATTTATTTATTTATTTATTTATTTATTTTAGTTAGTTAGTTCTATTTTTACCCCGTACCCTCCTGCCCATGGCAGCTCAGGATGGCTTACAAAATGCAAAAATTTAATGCATAAATATACATATATAAAATATAAAACACAAAATTAGATATAAATCCAAAATATAAAACAATAAACACAATGGAAGTGTTACATCTAGCCAATCCTTTTTAAAACCCAGTTACATGACTGGTCTTTACAATATAATTTCTGGTCTTTAATATAATAACTGGTCTTTACAATATAATGACTGGTCTTTACAATATAATATAATCTGGTGGATGCCAGATAGCTACAATATTAAATCTATAATAGCCTTGTAAGAGATTCTGGAAGGATTTATGAGTAGGGCTTGACACTTTGCAAAACTGAACTCAGGTGATTCTGAAAGGACTTAGCAAAAGTGGCCAGTCTTTCAGAGAGCTCCTCAGAACACCAATGTAAAGCAGCTATTACAGGACATTCACAGAAGACACATAGGCCCTTTTTACACAGACACTCTAACACTGATAAAATGGGTGTTACATTTTATTATCCATGGTACAGGGCAACACTACAGCCCTGCAACATGGGCCCTTTTCACACGAGATGCCTCCACCTAGTTTCGATGGGTGGAGGCATCTGTGTAAACACAACTTACAGTGGGTGTAGGTGCGTGCGTGCTCCCGTGCAACACCCATCTCCACCCACCACCCACCCACGGAGCAATCAGCAGTTGAGTCCGTTGCTCCAGGGGTGGGTGGTGGTTGGAGATGGGTGTTGCGCGGGAGCATGCATGCACCTACACCTGCCGCAAGTGGTGTTTACCCAGACACCTCCACCCATCTCTACCCCGAGAAATGCACCCCACCTACCGCAAGTGGTGTTTACACATACACCTCCACCCAGCAAAACTGGGTGGAGGCATCTCATGTGAAAAGGGCCCATGCTGCAGGACTGCAGTGTTCCCCTGTACCATGTATAATAAAATGTAACACCCATTTTATCGGTGTTAGAGTGTCTGTGTAAAAAGGGCCATAGTAAATTCACGAACGATACCCAATATGTTATTTTTTCAATAATACTACTAAGAGCATGTGTGTAATAGTGGAGGACACATCTCCTACATGTTTTTCCCGCTTACAGTCAAGGGGGCATGGCTTATGTGGCTCCCAAATTTTAATACAAAGTTATGTGACTGCCCAGAGAACAATCATACACTGGTCACCTAAGTCTTCAATCAAAACAATACATATTTCAATTAGTCTCAGTAAACCCTTCTTGAACAAGCCACAGACCAAACATTCTTCACAGAGATTAATGCAGTCATCAAGAAAATCATGAACTGTTCATAGACAATGTATTAACAGAAAGAGAGCTGACATTTGCCAAATAAATAATTAACTATGAATTATTCTCCCAGTCTTCAGCCCAAAGCTGAGAACACATTGCTTTTGAATTGCTGCCAGATTCTGCCTGCTTTGGTTATTGAACCAGAACCTTTCATCAAGGAGGACAGAGTGCTTCTGATGGGTCACCAGCCTGACTAGATCGCTTTTGGATGCCATATGTTTTAGAAACTGACTATAGGACAAGTGTGGTTAATACCTGAGTGTGCTTCTCAATATTGTCCCATGCTGCAGGATGTAAGGAAACTTTCAGTCATGCAGTTGAAAGCTTACGATCATAATAGCAGAAAATAAACTTTAATCATAGTGTGAGAGATCTTGAAACAACTTGACGTCGATAGGAAAAGATCTGAAAGATTATACTGAACAGGGTAGTTAATTGATTGCCACCAGATTCATTGGCCTCCAACTTGATGACTTCAATTAAACTAAAAAAAGTTAACAAGAAATACCAGTAACTTCTGGTGATTTAACATCAAACAATTAGCACACAGCCTGCCTTATATGTTAAATAAAACAGATGTTTTAAAAGCGGTGAAACAAGGGACTTTTTTAAAGTTCAGAAAAGTCAGTGGGAGTCTTTCTATTAACTTAAGTGGACTTTGAATCAAAACCAGTATCTTGTAGTCCATCATGAGGCAAAACTCAGTGGGGGGATTTTCCCGAGTAAAGAGGATAGGATTGATCTCTATATAGTTTAAGAAAGAAAAAAAGAACACAAAAAAATCAGACTCCCTGATCAAGTAAAAAATCACACTGAAATCCAAGCAGAGTGTGATAATTTCCTGCATTGTTCCTGAAATGGTTTGGTTTCCTCTTAAGCCTAACAAAGGTTCTCATAGTTTGGTGACGGATAGTTGTTGTATTATTAGATAACCACAGGCATCAGAATAACTCAAGCATTCCTCCAACCTGCTGTGACTTGACATCATTCCCAGTGGGTATGCTCTTGATGGACGGTGCCATGCTATACTTCCAGCAAATCAGCATTTTAGTACAAGAAAGTAATGTTTCTTCCAGAGCTTTGGCTTTCAGAGGTAGCCATTTCACAAAGTATATTGAGAAAGCAACAGTGGATTCAAGAGGAGGAGGAAATGGGAATGAGAAACTATCTCCTTAACCCTGCTCTGCTGTAAAAAAAAAACCTTTCTGTATTAATCTGCTTATGGGGTATGATATACTCCAATTACATCACAGTTGAAAAATAAAAATATTAGGGCTGAAACTCAGTCTTCGGAAAACTTTGGAATTCAATGAAGATTACAGTATTCGGTTCCAAAAGGCTGATTTCCGACATTCCAAGAACAAAGGTCATTCTTCAGAAAACTTGGGAAAACTTCAGAACCTTTGGAAAACACTGCATGCATTGGGGGCTGGTGGGCAGTTGAGCTTCTTCTGGAAATGAAACTTAGTGCCCTAAATAACCTTTTTAGGGAAGGTTATTTAACAGGTAGTGGCTCGGCAGCTGCAGGAGCATCTTGATCGCATCAGTTTTCTTGATCCCTCTCAGTTGGGCTTCCCTCTGGGGCATGGCACCATTGTGCTTGTGACTTTGGTAGATGACCTACGCTGGGAATTGGATTGAGGTCGTTCCACCCTGTTGATATTGTTAGATCTGTTGGCTGCATTTTATGCTGTTGATCATGAGATGTTGTTGACATGCCTGGGGGACTGTGCAGGGGTGGGTGGGACTGTACTTGAATGGTTCCACTCTTTCTTGAAAGGAAGAACACAGCGGGTGGTGCTTGGGGATTTTTTTTCATCATACCAAGATCTCTCGTGTGGAGTCCCGTAGGGTTCTGTTTTGTCCACTCTCCTGTTCAACATGTATATGCAGCCGCTCAGTGAGATGATTAGGAGGTTCAGTGTTCGGTGTCATCAATATGCTGATGACATTCAACTGTACCTCTCTTTTTCAACAAACCCAGACCCGGCAGTCTCGGTGCTTACTTGGTGTTTGGCAGCTGTGGGGGACTGGATGAGGGCTAATTGACTGAGGCTGAATCCTGACAAGACAGAGGTGATATTACTGGGTAAGGCAATGGAGTTGGCGGCCCCTATTATTGATGGGGTCTGTCCTCCATTGACCTCCACGGTATGGAGTCTGGGGGTGCTCTGCAATGTGCCGCTTTGCCTGGATCTCCAGGTGGAGGCTGTGGAAAGGAATGCTTTTTGTTAATTATATCTGGTGCGATGGCTTCAGCTGTTTATTTTGGACTCGGACCTGGTCACTGTCATCCATGCTTTCATCACCTCTAGACTAGACTATTGTAACGCACTTTATGTGGGACTACACATGGTGACAGCTTAGAAACTGCAGCTGGTGTAAAATGCGGTGGCCCGTCTCCTAGTGGAACTGGGCCATCGGGAGCATATTACACCGGTGCTCTGTTCTCTGTACTGGCTGCCGGTGGTTTTCCGGGCCCAATTCAAGGTGTTGGTCTTGGCCTATAAAGCCCTAAACAACCTGGACTGTAACTATCTGAAGACCGCCTCACTTCCCGGGTCCTGGATTGGCCCCTGCGGTCAGCCGGGGGTGCCTTGCTCGAGGTCCCCTGAGATTTTCAGGGGCCACACAGAAGAGTGCATTCTCGGTGGCCGCATCACAGCTGTGGAACTCCCTTCCGTTAGAAACCCGATTGCCCCCGGATCTTCCCTCCTTTTGAAGAAGTTGTAAGATCTGACTGTTCTGCCAGGCGTTTGGTGGGGGAGAAAAGTAGTGGTGGGTTAGGGTGGGGGGATTGGGAGGTGAGATGTGTTACTTCCTCCTTTTATGATGTTTTATTGCTATGCTTTAATGGCTGTAAGCCACCCCGAGCTGCCTGTGGCTGGAGGAGCGGGGTAACAACTATTTTAAAATAAAATAAAATAAAATAAAATAAAAAAATATTTGGTAGGAGGGGGGTATGGGAGGGAACAGATGAGTGATGGTAAGCTAGACGGAAATTTTTCATTATCTGGCCAAGCCAGATGGCTAGCTTTTGACTGATTTACAGGGCAATTGATTGATTGATTCACAAGTTCGGAGTCTGGGGGATGTTATTGGACACTGGTCTCCATCTAGATTAGCAGGTGGATATGATGGTGAAGGTGGCGTTCCGCCAGCTGTATCTGGCTAAGCCCGTACATCTCCAGACCTGACCTGGCCACTTTGATCAATGCCTTCTTCCCCTCGAGACTGGACTACTGTAACACGCTCTATGTGGGGCTTTTCTTGACACTGGCCTGGAGGTTGCAGCTAGTGCAGAATGCGGCAGCCCTAGGGATGTGCAAACGAGGTTCAGAAGTTCGGAGTTTGGACTGAACTCAGTCTGTTTGGATGACCAAATCCGAATCCGAACACGAACTGACCAAACAGAACTATATTCTGAACGTCGAAATCACGGAACAGTTTGGTCAGTTCGGATCGCATTCAGGTGAGTTCAGGTGGCTAAAACGTGTCACTGGAAGGCTAAACATGACAGGGAGGGGGAGTCAGCTGAGGAGCAGACTTTCAGTAGCAGCCAGCCTGCCCAATCACCATCCCTTTTCACCTCAGACCACTGGCTTCACAGTCTGCGATTGGCCACGGGCTAGGCTGCACAGAGCCAATGGGGCTTGCGGTGAGGCGGGTGCAGCAAGAAACAAAACTGATTGCCTTCCCCCTGCCAAGACCTTCTGAGCTAGTCACTGTTCCTGAACAGCAGGCGTTTCAGAAGGCTCCCTCTCCCAGCAGTTTTGTTCTCAATCCATTGCAATCCTCCTCCTATTTCACCCATCCAACCCATCTACCTCCATATTATTATTTATTTAGCTTAGATTAGATAGATTTAGGTGTTGTTTTTTGTTTTTATCCCTCCCTGTGTTCGCTGTGTTCAATCTTCCTTCCTCCCTCCCCCCGTCATTGAATCCTTTCCCTGTCCCTTTTATTCCATCCCTGATTCCCTTCCCCTGTGTTAAGTTTTGAATTTATTTAGAGTAGGATTATTATTAGATTGATTTTCATTTCAGTTTTGTACCCCTCCCTGTGTTCTTTGTGTTTCCCCCTATGTAATATTGTATATATAGATAGATAGTTACTAGATAGATATACATAGTAGTTAGCTTAGGGTGAAAACAGACATGATGCTAACCACCCTTGGTGGTCATTTATGCATGTTTCAGGACTGCATATGGTACCAATACAGCCCTGAAACATGCATAAATGACCACCAAGGGTGGTTAAAGGGTGGTTAGCATCATGTCTGTTTTCACCCTTAGTTATAGAGATAGATAGAGATACAGTGTTTTTGTAGGACAAGACCTTTGTAGTTAATTATTAGGATATTCCATTTAGTTCAATAGGTTTTAGAATAGTTAATAGCAGTTAAATTTAGTGTAGAGATAGATATAATATTAGATTAAAATCTTTTTTAAAAAATAAAAAATTGTTTTTATAAAATATTTGTGAAGTTTTTTGGTGGGAGAAATGGAGAAGGGAGGTAGGAGAGGGCGAGGCCAGTCTGCTGCCCGCAAGCCAGGCAATGAGGCATGTGGCAGAGCTGGCAGGAGCCATGCCAGCAGAGTGCCAGCAGGCAGAAGTAGCAGCCCATCACCACGGCCCAAGCTGCGCAGGCCTGATTGTGGGTCTTCCTCTCCCAGCACTATTGGCACTAGTGCTCCCAGTGGTACTAGGGGCCAGGGGTTAGGCATCTCCTCTTGGCAGCGTCCTCCAGTGCCAAACAGGGCACTGTAATGTCTGCATTGCTGGTGGCTGAGGCTGTCTCATCTGCGGCTGCAGGTGCAGACGACTCAGTGCCTGAAGCTCCTCCGGGGTCACCATTGTCCCCCGACTCCCCCATAATTATAGAGGCAATCCCCCAAAGCAGTCCAGGGCTGATGGATCTCACCCCGGCTGCTAGAGGTAGGGCCCGATCCCCAGGCAATGGAAGAGGGAGCGTAGCAGCAGCAACAGCAGCAGCTATAGGGAGCAAGGGGAGAGTCCTGCTCAGAGTGGGAGCAGCATGGGGAGTCCAGCAGCCTCCGTCACTCTGTTTGGGGATGGGGACAGCGATGCAGAGATTTCTGTGGAGGAGGTCCCTGTATCTGGTGCTGCTGAGGTGATGGCTGTCCCTCAACGAGCTGTCGCCAGTGTCACCATGTCCTGCCCCTCCCAGGAGTGTGTCACCCGGTGCGGGCCAGAAGGCAGGAGGGGCTAAAAAATCATGGGTCTGGGAGCATTTTAAGGTGCAGGAAGATGATCCGTGGGAGGTGCAGTGCACTTTGTGCAATAAGGTGGTGAAGCGTGGGTAGGTGCTCACCAACCTGGGGATAACCGCCATGTCGAGGCACCTGAAATCGTGCCACAGTGCTGCGCTGCTACGTGGGGAGGCAGGGTCAGTGGATTGTAGCAGGTTCCCGATCCAAGCAGCTAGTCATCCGCCTCCTTCATCAGGCAACTGTTCTGCTCCAGCAGCTGCATCTAGCAGCAGGAGCAGTATCACTGCTAGGGAGGAGCAGCAGGAGCAGCAGCCTCACCAGCAGCGTCAACCTACAATGGAGGAGCTGGGATGGGGGCAGTTGCCAAGGCCACTGGCAGCTGGAGAGCAGCGTGGATTTCAAGAGAAAGCCACGCACCTGTTGGGTGAGATAATCGCTGTCAATGGCCAGCCCTTCTCCATTGTCAGGGACACCGGGTTTAAGCGGCGGATGAGGTTCCTGGCCCCACAGTTTAAGCTGCCATCCCACACCACCCTGAGTCATACAGTGGTGCCAGCCCTGTACGGGACTTTGAAGGAGCGGGTGAAGGAGCAGCTGGCAGGGGCTGGGGGTGCCACTGTCCATTTCACCACTGACCTGTGGTCCAGACGGAATTCCCAGCACGCGTACCTGGCGGTGACGGCACACTGGTGGCAGGACCCAGAGTTGGCATTTGACAGGGGTCCTGAAGCAGGGTATAGGTGGGCCCTGCTTCAGGCAGAAGTCATGGACTGCCCCCACACTGCCAGGAACATAGAAGCAGTTCTGAACGCTGTGGTGGAAGAGTGGGTCACGCCAGGTGCACTGTTCACCTCGGGGTGTGTGGTGACCGATAATGCAGCCAATATACTTAAGGCAGTCCACGATGGGGGCTTCACAAGCATCCCTTGCACCACACTTAACCTCCACCTAGTGGGCAAGGACGCTCTGGGTTTGGGGGATAAGAGGATTAGGGAAGGCACCACCCACATGCTCTCACCCACACAAACTCCGTATGCACTCAAGTTTCCGGTTTCCGGCATGATCACGGGCTCTTGCAATACTTTTTCCGAACACCCAAACCGAACACGGCCGAACCGAAGGGCTGAACCCGAAAGCGGCAAGCGAACAGAATGGCCGAACCGAATGGCTGAACCAAGCCAGACCGAACCGAATGGCCTAACCATAACTGCAATCTGTTCGCCCATCCCTAGGCGGCCCGTCTCCTAACAGGGACAGGCCGATGACAGCACATAACACCAGTGCTCCGTGCACTTCACTGGCTGCCTTTAACGTGCCGAGCCAGATTCAAGGTTTTGACTTTGATCTATAAGGCCCTATACGGTCTTGGATCTGGATACCCCAGGGATAGCCTCACCCTCCACGACTCAGGATGGACCCTCCTGTCCACCGGGGCACCCTCTTGGAGGTCCCCAGCGTAAAGCGAGGGGTTACAATGGATAGGGCATTCTTGGTGGCTGGGTCCTGGTTGTGGAACTCCCTCCCAGAGGAAGCACGGATGGCCCCGAGTCTGTTGGCCTTCTGTTGGGCCTGTAATCCATGGCTGTTCTCCCAGGTCTTCGGAGGCGGGTAGGGGAAAGTCGGTTAAATTTGTGTGTGTGTGTGGGGGGGGGGTTAAACTTGTTTTAATGATGATAGTGTAGATTTTTGTATGTTTAAAATAATTGTTTTATACTATGTTGGAAGCCTCCCCAAGATGCTGTAGGCATGGGGGGTGGCATATAAATATAATAAAATAAATAAATAAATAAAATAAAAGTGACTGCAGCTATTTTGTCCATTCTTTGGTGAATTTGGCTGTGTGCTAGTGATGCTGGATCTGTAATAAACCAGCTGGGGGGGAGGGGTGCCTGGCCTGGCCTGGTACTATTTGGCCTGTCTGGTCTATAGGGCCAATGCTGGGGTGTGTGTGTGTGTGTGGAGGTTATGATTACCTTTATAATGCCATGTAGTTTTAAAAAAAGATATAATTGGGTGCCACATTGCTTCTAGTTCTGCCTGCTGTTTGGTTGGTACTTGGCACCATGAGGCCAGAGAGATCTCTTTGCCGGGTTCTACTTCCCTTTGCCTGTGTGACCGGGGTAGGGGATTTTAGGGAGACACTTGCATTAACACAGCCGCGACCAAGGCTCAGTCCCAGAAAGGGGGGCACGCGCCCTCTACGTAGAATGCCCGTCAGGATAGTGTATGGGTCTTTACCTCTAATCAAAGAGAACAGACCCCTATCATCATAGGGCTGCGGGATACTGGGAAGCCAAGGTACACCCTAGGAATCCGATACACAGCTACTTGAGGCACAGGGGCAGGGAAGGAGCAAGGTGAGGGCTTGTACAAGGGGATAGGAAGGGGAACCCCTGAGGGGGAAGGAAGGAGGGGCACTTGCACAGGGAGAAGGAAGGGAAAAGCCATGGGGAAGGGGACAACAGATGAGGAGGCACACACTTAACTTTCACAGCAGCCTTTCACCACTTGAAGCAATCCAGTTTGGTAGGGGAGGAGGGTCCATGCACACAAAAACTAGGGTCCAAGTATTCCACTCGTTGAAGCACACATGCACCAAGCAAGGGGCGGCCGGTCTCTCAGGAATCACCAGTGCCGCTGTCTCTGTGGCGCTGGTCTTTAAGCTGTAAGCCCCGCCCCTGTGTGTGCTCTCAGACACTATGAGCATCGCCGCAGGGGCGGGGGAACTCCCTGAGTGCGCCCCGGCATCAGCGGCGTGGCTATCGGCTGACTTTCTTCCCCTGAGCCTGATGCAGGCCTAGGGGCTTCCTGGTTTGGCGTCCCTGTTGGGGGTAAGGACCCTGTGCTATCAGGAATCTCCTGCCTCCATCGGGGGGGATTCCCCCGCCGGCGGGCTTGCCCGCGGGGCGTATGCCTTACAATACCCCCCCCTCGAGGCTGCCAACGTGCAGCCAAGAAGGGTCGCGGGCGGGAAGGGTGGCGCAAATGAAAAGCCCGCAGGAGCTGGGGTGCATGAACTTGAGAGGTGGGCTCCCAGGAATGGTCGTCTGGGCCATAACCGACCCAGTCGACTAGATAATGGAGCCGACCACACAAGACACGGGAGTCCAGGATGGCACGTACCTCATATTCTGGGCCGGAGGCCNAGCCGACCGCGCAAGACACGGGAGTCCAGGATGGCACGTACCTCATATTCTGGGCCGGAGGCCGTTTGAACCACTGGGTGCGGAAGGGGTGTTAGGGGGCGGGTAGGCGGGGTTCTCTTCAGAAGGGACCCATGAAAGGTGGGATGTATACGTACATGGGGTGGGAGCTGGACCGTGTACGTGACGTTGTTCACCTGTCGTAATATTGGGTATGGTCCGATAAATTTGGCATCCAATTTGGCTGAGGGACGCGTGGAAGGGTAGTGCCGGCGGTCTATCCACACCAAGTCCCCGGGACAGAGAGGAGGCGCCTCACGCCGGTGTTTATCTGCTTGCGTTTTATATCGTTGTCGAGCCTCTTGGAGGACATGGCGGGCTATAGTCTGTGCCTCCTGAATTTGCTGCACAAGAGCCCCTGCGGCGGGCACCATGGGAGCGGGGGTCTCCACGGTCCCCATCTGCGGGTGATATCCGTACGTGACAAAAAAAGGGGAGGTTCCAAGAGATGCATTCGGGGCATTATTGTACGTGAATTCTGCCGGGGGAGCCACTGATACCAGTCATCTTGTAGGTAGTTCACGTAGCAGTGAAGGCATTGCTCCAAGTTCTGGTCACTCGCTCGACTTGACCGTTGGCCTGGGGGTGGTAGGCCGTGGTGGGGTTTAAGGTGACTTGGAGAGCCTGAAAGAGAGCCCGCCAGAAGCGGGAAGTAAATTGGGTTCCTCGATCACTTACTATCTCTTTAGGGCAACCATGCAGTTTGAGGACATGTCGAAGGAAGAGCAAGGCGGTCCTTTTCGCAGTGGGTAGGCCTTTGCATGCAATAAAGTGGCTCAATTTCGAAAAATGGTCCACTATGACCAAGATTGTCGTATATTGGTGGGATGGGGGAGTTCCACGATAAAATCCAACCAAGGTCCTGGTGGGATGGGACGTAGTTGGAGCAACCCCGCTGGGTTACGGCATGGAACCGCAAGTAGCGCAGCTGGCCACGTGCTGTTCCACATCTTGGCTTAAGTTTGGCCACCAAAAGGTGCATTTAATCATTTGTCGAGTCCATTCAGCCCCTGGGTGTCCAGCGGTGGGGGCTTCATGATGCGCCCATAGAATATGGACTTGGCAGGAAGGGGGGACTACTATGCACCCTTGCCTGGTGTGGATTCCATCTTGGATGCTAATCCCAGAGTTCTCCTCTACGCTGAGTTCCCAGGCGGAAGCTTCCCGGAGATTCACAAGGGACAGATTGGTTGCGGCGAACTTCTTTTCCTCTAGGATTCGGGCCCGTGGTACTGACGGGATTACTCGTTCCTCATGGTATTGCGACAATGCCTCCGCAAGGACATGCAGGCGCCAGGGGCGATACTTGATGCGGAAGTCGAAGCGTGCGAAAAACAGGGCCCACTGGGCATGGCGCGCGTTGGAAATGTGTGCCGTCTGTAGAAAGGTTAGGTTTTTATGGTCAGTTATTACCATAACCGGATGACAAGCACCTTCGAGGTAGTGGCGCCATACTTCAAAGGCCACCTTGATGGCAAGGAGTTCTCGGTCTAGGATGTTATAATTCTGCTCCACTGGTGTCAGTTGCCGGGAATAGTAGGCACACGGTAATAACACTTCAGTATCTGCTGCGGCTTGCAACAGCACGGCTTCGAGTGCCTGTCCTGATGCGTCCACTTCCACGTGAAATGGTTTCACAAAGTTGGAATGTTGCAGCAATGGGGCGGTTGTAAAGGCTTTCTTCAGAAATTCAAAGCTAGACTGCTGTTCTGGGCCCCAGTGGTAAGGGTGGTCTTTCTTTAGCAGCTGGGTAAGGGGGATGGTGACTTCAGCGTAGTTGGGGATATATTGCCTATAATAGTTAGTACTCCCCAAAAACCTTTGAAGGGGTTTCACTGCCTTTGGCGGGGGCCATCGTTGCAATGCATCGATCTTTTGGGGGTCCATTATTACCCCGGTGGGACTGATGATGAACCCTAAGAAGTTGACAGAGGTAATATGGAATAGACATTTTTCTCTTTTACAATACAGCTTGTGGACCCGCAGGCAATGCAGGACTTCTCTGACATGCTGAATATGTTGTTTCAGCGTCGACGAATAAATGAGGATGTCGTCTAAATAGGCGATGATATATACATCCAGGATGTCCCGGAAGATGTCGTTTATGAAGTGCTGAAAGGCCGCTGGAGCATTGGCGAGGCCAAACGGCATTACCCAATATTCGAATTATCCATAACGCGTGCGAAACGTGGTTTTGCATTCGTCTCCTTGACGCACACGTACTAAGTTGTATGCCCCTCGCAAATCGAGCTTTGTGAAAATTTGTGCCCCTTGGAGGCGGTCTAGTAGTTCGGGGATCAGGGGCAGTGGATAACGGTTCTTGATGGTGATATTGTTGAGTCCCCGGTAATCCACGCAGGGTCGCAGACCCCCATCCTTCTTGCTCACAAAGAAAATCGGGGCTACCGCAGGGGAGTTGGAATGACGGATGAATCCTTGGCTTACACTGTCCTCCAAATATTGGCGGAGTGCTTGCAATTCGGGCTCAACCAGGGCGTAAATGCGTCCAAAGGGGGGTTCTTTCCCTGGGAGTAGGTCAATAGGGCAATCATACGGGCGGTGAGGGGGGAGTTCCAACGTCCGTACCTTGCTAAATACATCTTGGTACTCTCGGTACTCTCTCGGGAGGGCTTCCACCTTCTCTGTCTCAGCTAGCGGAGGGGTGTTCTTGGTCACACACCCCACCTTTGGAGGCACAGGCAGCAGGCACTCCCGTTGACATTGTGCGGCAAAAAATTTGATACTTTTCTTAGACCAAATAATGTGGGGATCGTGAGTGCGAAGCCAAGGGGTCCCTAACACTACCTGAAAGAGGGGGGTGCACACCAGGTCAAAGGTCAGGAGCTTGGAGTGATTCCCTATGCTACATGTAAGGGAAACGGTAGCCCTAGCTATGGGCCCGGAAACCAAGGGGGAGCCGTCGATTGAATTAATGGACTCCGGAACCTTCTTCGCATGAGAGGGGAAGCCCTTGGCCCTAGCAAGGTCAATGTCCATAAAATTAATGGACGCACCAGAGTCTATGAGGGCCCAAGTAATTAATGAACAATGGGGGGATTGGGCTAGGGTAACCGGAATTTGAAAGCGCAGCTCGCGCTGCGGCCCTACAAAGGGGGTTTTGGCACAGCTTAGAACCGAGATGGCCCCTGTCTGTCCCGGCTCCGGGCATTTCCCGAGTCCCGGCACTGCAGGGGCAAGGCGGGGCATTCCCCTATAAAGTGTGATGGCTCTCCACAGTAGAAACACGAGCGCGAAATTCTACGTCACTCGCGTTCCTCCTTGGTCAAAGGACCCCGAGAGGCTCCTAATTGCATCGGTTCGGGTTCTGGGATCTTGGCAGCCACGGGGAGGGGAAAGGGCTTACCGGGAAATGGTTTTAAGTCCTGGCGCCATTCTCTCTTCTGCTCATTTAGTCTTTCCTCAATTTGTAAGGCTAAATGCGCTATAGTCTCCCAGGTCTCGGGTAGAGCCACAAGGGTGAGCTGGTCTTTGATTTCGTCGCATAGCCCCTTACGGAACATCACTCTCAGTACATTATTAGGCCACTGTAGTTCTAAGGCCAGCTGCTGGAAATGGGTGACGTAATCCAACATATTCCCCTTAGCCTGTCGGAGAGACATAATTAAGGTTTTTGCATCATGCATACGATGGGGGTGGTCAAATAGGAACGTGAATTCCTTTACAAAGTCCTCGTAAGCCTCTAGCAAAGGGCTATTCCCTTTTAATAGGGTTGTGGCCCACTCCAGGGCAGTACCGCCCAGATTCCCAATAATGAAGGCTACTTTGATTTTATCAGTATTATAGGTATTAGGTTGTAGAGTGAAGGTAAGCCTGCACAGGGCCAAAACCCCCTGAAAGGTCCTTCGATCTCCCGAAAAAATTTCCACCTGAGGGGCCTTGGGTTCTCGTGGGGCCATAAACCCGGGGGGGACTATCGGGCCTGGGGGTGCCGCTACCACCGCCGGAGGGGGTGGTTCAGGGGCTGCAGTCCCTTGGTCCTTGACCTCCATGGCCAGGGATTGCACAGCTATTACCAATTGCTTAATTTCATCTGCCATGTCCATTTTGCTTGAGCCCTCACTAGGGCCAGTAAAGGGCTGGTGATTTGTGACCGGGGTAGGGGTTTTTAGGGCGACACTTGCGTTAACACAGCCATGACCAAGGCTCAGTCCCAGAAAGGGGGGCACGCGCCCTCTACGTAGAATGCCCATCAGGATAGTGTATGGGTCTTTACCTCTAATCAAAGAGAACAGACCCCTATCAGAAGCCTGCAGGGGGAATAACATCGCTTACCTGCCTTGCTGCTGTTGCGGGGGGGCTTCGCTTGCCTCACCGCCGCCACCGCCACTGCCATTGCCGCTGACACTTGCTGCTGGGGCTGCCGCCGCTACTCCTTCATCCCCGCCAGACACCTGCGGGGAGAAAAATAACTAACAGTGAGGTTGGGGGCTAGGGGGGAACGCAGAGGGCAGCCACGTGGGCTGTCCTGTCCCCTCCCCCCCCACCCAGAAGTAGCGGGGGCATAAAGCCCCAGGGACAGCGTCTGAGCCACAGGCCACGACCAAAGGGCCGCGGCCAAAGGACGCGGCACTTTTCAGGGCACTTTGGGGGGCTGCAGGGGGCTGCAGGGGGTGGCAGGGGGGGGATTGCTTGTTTTTGTTCCTGTGTGGCCTTTTGTTTATTTTCAGGGCTAGGG
>QEPC01009399.1:459374-469678 GCA_003113815.1 Sphenodon punctatus | reverse complement strand
AAAAAGTAAACACCACATAAAAAATACATTAATAAACCAAAATCCTTTAAAATAGAACAAAGGAATAAAAAATTAAAATAAACCATCACCTACCTTTTATAGTAAAAAACTTGCTGCCTGAGTTCAGCTCAGCTACAGCAACCCAGGCCTGGCTGGCTCCCAGTTCCCGCTCAGACTCAGTGTCTGAGTCTCTTCACCGTCCTGCAGACACAGGCACTGAGTCACACACAGCACTACACATCCCCCACGCTTTTTTGTGGCCACTGATTGGCCAGGGCTATAGCTCTGGAGCCCCAAAACGTGTTTTTTTTTTCCTGGAGGATTCCTAAAGGAATCCTCAAGCACCTCCTCCCTGTCTGCCCCCAAAATGCAAGTGAGCATGTGCGAGATACCTAGAAAAAGGGCTCTAAGGCTATCGCCCAGTCGCACATGCTCACTTCCCTTGCTCTCAGTACCCGCCCCCTCCCTAAGTGGGCTGGCCCGCAGGGCCCCAATTCACAGACCTGATTTGCCGCTCCACTTGCTTCTGTGTAACTGCCCTGCCAGCCAGTGAGTCCTAGCTCCTCCCTGGCCAGACCTCGTCACCTCCTGGCTGATTGTTTGCATATGCTCCCCCTGGAGGCTTCCCCCACACACTGCAGCTTAGTGTGGGGGCATGGCTGGGGAAGCCTAGAGAGACCGGGTAGCCTGCAACAATGCTCCCGGAGTGAGTGACTCCACCAGCGGGGAATTCCCTGCTTGCTCAGCAAGCTGCCACCGCCGTGCTCGTGTTCCACAGTCCTCCTTGCCTGACGGTGAGTCGGCCAAGCCCCCCCCCCCCCAAGTCAGGGTGGGACCAAGGAGGGGGAGGATTTTTTTAAAAAAATAAATAATAAAATTTAAAAAAATTAATCAGCGCGGCGGCAGCGTTGTTGGCGGGGCACCGCCCCCACATTCCTCAATGAGGAGCCGCCCCTGCTGGCTGGGCTTGGAGCGAAAAATGCAGTTGATGATTGGAGCCCTGCCCAGAGAGGGGCAGGACTCCAATCTGCTGCAAAGCTCCCACCTCAGTTGCAGGTGGGAACACGAAGGAGCAGCATGCACCAGCAGTGCTTCCGACAACAAACCAGAGGGCAGAAGTCATCCCAGGGACTGCCTGGTAGGGGTTGGTGTTGCACCCCCCTGACATGGGATCAGCCCCGGGAGGTTGACCCCACCCCCCTGCTTATGAGGGAGCATAGTGGAGCTTGTTGGGACCGTGCACACACACCCCTGCAGTGACATGGGACAGCCCAGAAAGAGGGTGGCCCCAAAAGGGCCCCAGTAGGGTGGCCAGGCAGCAACACGGTCCCCAGAGGATGAACCTCTCCTGGACTCAGACAGACCCTTGGCCCCTCCTGTGCTCAGTCCACCAATTCCTCCAGTACACTCGGCTGCTGAAGCTGCCGACACCATGACCCTGGTTGGACCCATGGGCCCCTTGTTTCATCATCCCATGCTCTCCCCTCCAGTGCCTGGGGTGCAGGGCTGACAGGCTGACGTTGGGGTGTGTGTGTGCCCCCGGGTGCACTGTTACAGGTGGAGGGTCTAGGCCCATCAGCACAAGCAGGGGACAGGGCTGCAGTGGACCTGTCCCTTCAGGGTGCACTGTGAGACCCTGCTGCACCAGATGGCTGCCATGGGGGGGGGAGAGGGGGAGAGAGGTAGGCCAGTCTACTGGCAGCTCTGTGCCAACCACCTTCCTTCTGGAAGTGCCCTGCCCCCTTAGGGGATCATCTGGGGAAGAACCTTGCACCTCTCCCTTACCAGGGGGCATGCATGGTCTACCCCCTGGCCAGGTATATAGAGAGCCTGCCAGTGCTGAGGTGTCCCAGGGTGGGTCCCATGCACGCTGCCCCTTTTCCCAGTGCCCCCGCTAGGGAGTGGAACCTTCACCAGGGCACTGCCCCTGCTGGTACTGCCCCCACCTTTACCACCGCATCCCCTGCTGCAGCCCCTCCTGGAACTCCAGTTCATGGTGCCCCGGGCTGAACTGTTACCCCCGCAGGGGGAGGGGTGGGCTTAGGGTGGACAGTCAGACCCACCAGCCCCCATGGGGGCCAGAGCCTGATGAGAGGGACCCACCAGTTTTTTTTTCCAGCCCAGGTACGAGCAGCTGCACGACCAATGGGCAAAACAGGCACTGGTGGGGCCACAAGGGTATCCTGAGCACGAGGACATCGAGGTGCAGCAGAGGGTCAAGGTGCTGGAATAAGCTATCCGGGCAATGACCGAGCAATGGCCTGGACAAGAACTACTCCAGGAGCTGATAGCTATGACTGGAGTCCCAGGTACAGGCAGGGAAGATACCGCCTTACAACCCGGATATGGGGCAATGGATGGAGCTCCATACTCCAGATTCTGGGTCCTAGGGCACCTGGCAACCAGAGGCAATCTATGATGGCATGGCCCAAACTTTCATGCCGAGCGATGGGTACTACCCCCTGGCCAGTGCAGAGGGAATTGGGGGGTGGGATGGCTCAGCCAACCAGTACCACCGAGGCACCCACCCAGCTGCTGTGGTGGAATAGGACATGGGTCCCAGTGGCCCACCCACCGCTGTTAACTCAAGGGTTGCCAGCTGCCACAGCCCTTCTGTCTACAGTGGGACATGCACTCAAGGTGTGGTCTCCCATTTCTCCCTGGGCCCCACTAGAATGGCAGAGGTAGGCAGCACCAGGCCAGCACCCCCTTTTGGGGGTGAGGTATTCTGACATGTCAGCACCAATAAGGGCCCATATCCTCCCAGCCACCTGGGAGTGATCTTTGGAGGGGCAAATTCATTGACTTATTCATCCTCCTATTCAGCGACCCCATATCCGACCAAACAGAGCAGGAGGATTAAAAAGGAGTGCTTCAAGTGCCCCAAGGCAAACAGGAATTGGACCAACTGGACCATGGACTATGCTATATACCATGGTGTTATGATTCAGGCCTTTCCCACCTGAGCTGTTGACCTTCTGAAATATGTGGACATTGTCTGCAGGGTCTACAAGTTCGGCCCCTCGGGTGCGTGGCTCCGATATGACAAGGCCTTCTGCAACTGAGCGGCATTTACCCCAGGTTTGAGGTGGGACATGCATGCTCCTGACCTATGGTTTGATTGCATTGCTGACATGGCCAACACCCACCCACCCACCCCCATCTGATAGTGGCCATCTCCTGGCTACAGGGGGCGTTACTCCTGCCAACCATCTTTTTTGTGGTGAAGTGAAGAGGGCTGTGGGCAGCAATGTTGCACAATGCTGCGAGTATGCGCACGCAGGAAAGTGGTCCCGTGCAGCATGCAAATACCGGCACTCTTGCCGCGCCCGTGGTGGTTTCCATGCTGCTGCAGCCTGCCCCAGAACCAAACAATATTCCAAAGGGAGGAATAGTACAGGGCCCCCTGGAAAACGGGGTGGGGATGGGGGGGGCTCCCAACTCCAGTCAAGATAGACCAGCTTGTGCTGGCCCTCTGGGATCACCCAAACCAGAGGTGCAATACATAGTTGAGAGTTTCTGGAATGGGTTCAGGATCCCGGAAGGGGATGTACAACAGCTGCAGGTAGCCCCCAACCTGAAATCAGTGGTGGGGCTGGAGCACATCGTCTGAATAAAGCTAGCCAAACAAGGGGCAGATGGTTGGGTAGCCAGACTGTTTCCAGAAATGCCAGTAAGGATGAGAGTTACCAGAGGTAGTTGAAGGAGACAGGAGCTCAAGTGGGACTCTGCTTCCAAGACAAGCCCACTTCACAGGATGCTACCTGAGTTATCATGGTTTTGTGGGCTGGTGAAAGTATCGTGCCAGGCCCAGAGTTGAAAGAGACTGGATGTGGCAAGAGGCATCTGGCATGGGAGGGACTGTGCCCATACAGAAGATAAATACTTGTATATACTGAATGGGACCTTGTGAGTTGCTGTTAAAGAGACTTGAACTATGAACCTTCTAAAAAAGAAGCCCCCATGCAATGCCCATGTGCCCAAGTGCACGGGCATGCATGGGAGAGCCCCATGTAAACACTGCAGTGTGTGTGCGCAAGAGTGCATAGATATTACCACCTCCACCCATCACCCACGCATGGAACAATTGGCCAGAACTGCAGTTGCTCCAAGTGTGGGTGATGGGTGGAGATGGGTGTGCACTTGTGTAACCACCCCCACCCATTGCCCCTGCACCGTGGTGCACACCCATCCCCTGCTGCACTGCAACACATTCAAAAAGGACCTAACATTCCCCTACAGACTGTGACTTTGGTCCTAATCCTGCCAATATTTACCCTGAGAGTGACTCTCCCTGCTACAACCAAATTCCCAAAATAGTGAATTATTGAAAACATGAAATAACAAATCTGATGTTGTTTGCCAAGGCTCACATGTTTACATTGCTTCTTTGTTGTTACATGGAAACCCAAGTTGAATTTGTGAGTACAAAGTGGTCTTTTCGTTTCAACACTATCCTAAACCATGGCCCTCCGTGTTAATGTAATGATGTGCTAGTGGTGATTCTCCTCCATGAAATGCACACGGCCAGTGTCTAACTCCCAGAATAAACAACCAACCAACTCAGCTATGGAATCTGGTTCTTTAGCTAAAGCTGTCAAGACTTGGACTTTTAGCTCTGTCAATCCCTATTCAATCCTTCAAGTTAAACAAAATGGCAGCTGTCAGCCCTGCATGACACCTTGCATATACACTTGAATTTAACTATACAGATGTAAGATCATGTCTAGCTTAGGTCAAGCTTTCTTACTTAACCAAGTAGGTTTTGGGAAAGTAACCTTTTACTGTTGGGGGTTGGAACAGCAGGGAATGGATTGCTGATTGTGACCTGTTGGGTACTTCAAAAGAGATTGGCCACTGTAGGAGACAGGATTCTAGGTTTGATGGACCATTGCCAGTTCACCAATAGCAAGATAGGTGAAGTTGTTCAACCTTTCCCAGCTTTCCTTTCCATTAAAATATCTTCTTTTGAGATTTTAACAATTCATGCTTTGAGCCACGACCATAAATAGCTTGCTTTTCTTTAAAAATAAAAATAATGATTAATATTAATGTGAGTGTAACCTAACCATCCATAAAGGGTGGCTGGCTGATTTATGTAAAAAAAAATCCTATTTGAAGTTGATTCAGGATGTTACATCTGACTAATAAATGAGCTAGAGGGAAATAATCTGCTTCTTGCTAAGCAAGAAAAGACATAGGCAAAAATAGTCTCAAAGCCACAGGCAGTTGTACAACAATTGATAGTTCCACAGGAATAAGAAAATTTCTCTTAGTTACAATCAAAACATAAGAATTTGATCTTGTTATCCAGTGTTGTCTCATTGGTTCCTCGTGCATGGTGCATTCATGGGGCATGCACACAAAACTTGGATCAGGCCCTAAACAGCAAAATACTTCCAAGCGGATGCACACTTGCATCCCTGCTGACCCTGTTGCTAAGCCTGTTGACCTGACCGGAACTGTGTGCTGGTGCAGGGCTGAAACAAACTATTATTATTTATGATGAAAATGTGGTGTAATGAGTAAGTGTGCAATACTTGGATCGGGAGGTAGGGGGGACCCTGGCTCAAGTTTTGCCTTAGTCAGAAACTCACTGGGTGACCTTGGGACAGTTGCAGTATTCCACTCACCTAACCTACATCACAGGGTGGTTGTGAAGATTAAAAGTTGTGTTAATTTGTTATATGTGAAGCATTGTGAGTGCCATAGCAGGGGTAGGTGGGGGCTCTATATAAAATTAAAATTTATTATTATTTATTTATATCGCACAAGCAGTGTACCTGGTGCATACCATCAGTAGTTAGACAGTTCCTTACCCTCCCCCCCCCCGATGATGATGATGATTTATATCGTGCCAGCAGTGTACCTGGCACTG
The DNA here is from genome assembly GCA_003113815.1 of Sphenodon punctatus. NCBI lineage: Eukaryota > Metazoa > Chordata > Lepidosauria > Sphenodontia > Sphenodontidae > Sphenodon > Sphenodon punctatus. Next base: position 463,800 of record QEPC01009399.1, on the reverse strand, counting down.
TACAGTTATAGACAGGTCCCTACACCCCATAGGCTTGCAATCGAAGAGACAAGGGAGGGGGAAAGAAACAAGAAGCAAACATCAGTAGAGACAAGAGCACATTCATGAGGCTGAAGCTGCAATCGCGAATGCATGAATCGCGAATGCATGAATTCAATGCATGAATCGCAAAATCCCCACTATTCAGTATCCAGCCCAGATCCTGGGTATTGGGAAAGATCCGGATACCTAGCAACATCTGCTTAGTGTTTGGCAGGTTAACTGATAAACCAGATAACCAATTTACCATGTTACCGCATACCGTATCACATTTTCCCATATTACTGCATTGTCATTGATCATATTACCATTTGCCCATAGTTCCTTTCCTGTCGACTTCCTCCCCCTTCTCCCCAATCCTGCATCTTACTTTAGGCTATTGGGAAGGGGGTTAGGGATTTTTTTTTATGATGTTTTATATGTTGTAAGCTTCCCCAATTTGAGAAGGATGGGGTAAAAAACTGAGTAAGTAAATAAATAAAGCTAACACTTGGTTACATGGTAATCTGGTAAACTGGTTAGCTTTTCCAGTATTATCTGGTTCTTCACTACCCTGATAGCATCTGCAAAGTCTTGTCCAGAGGAGCTTTTCTGGGTGGTGAGGGGGTTGGTCAATCTGGCCTCCCTCCGCCTAGAACTGGAGTCTTCCAGTGCCCACAGTGACATGTTTTGTTGAGTACTTTGCAAATAACATCACTTGGATTCACTATGACTTCAACTCTGCGTTTATGACACAGACACATAGGAGAACCAGAGGTTATGGAGGTTCCATCTTGTCTGGTTTTGTAGGATCTGTTATGGTATCATCCGCTGCAGCGGATGTTCTGGGGACGTTAGAGCCACATTTTGTGAACTAGACCCATGCCCATCCTGGCTGGTCAAGTCTATCTGGGAGACGTTGGGGCCATTGCTGGCGGGTCTTGTCAATGCCTCCCTGTGGGAGGGCAGGGTGTCGGACTGCCTGAAAGAGGCGATGGTGCGGTCCCTGCTCAAAAAAAATCACTCAACGTTGACTCCCTCGCTAGCTATTGGCCAGTCTCTAACCTTCCCTTTTTAGGGAAGTTTATTGAGCGGGTGGTGGCTCCGTAGCTGCAGGAGCATCTGGACCACACCAGTTTTCTTGATCCCTCACAGTCTGGCTTCCATTTGGGTTATGGTACTGAGACTGCATTAGTGACTTTGGTTGATGACCTTCGCTGGGAACTGGATCAGGACTGTTTGACTCTGTTAATCCTATTAGATCTGTCAGCTGTGTTTGATACCGTTGATCATGAGATGTTGGTGACTTGCCTGTGGGACTATGCCGGGGTGGGTGGAACCATTCTTGAATGATTCTGCTCCTTCCTGGCTGGGAGAACCCTGCAGTTGGTGATTGGGGATTTTTCATCTTCTCCACGGGACCTCGCGTGTGGAGTTCCGCAAGGTTCTATTCTAATCTCTTCCCTCTCTTGTTCAATGAGTATATGCAACCGCTCAGTGAGGTTGTGAGATGGTATGGGGTGCGGTGTTGCTGGTGACACCCAGCTCCTTTTCATCCGACCCAGACCTGGCAGTCTTGGTGCTTACCCAATGTTTGGCAGCTGTGGGGGATTGGATGAGGGTGAGCCGTCTGAAACTAAATCCTAACAAGATGGAGGTGATGTTGGTGGGGAGGGCGGTGGGTGTGATGTCCCCCACCATTGATGGGGTTTGTCCCCCACTGGTGTGTCAGGTGCAGAGTCTAGGTGTACTCCTCAATCTGCAGCTTCACCTGGGTCTCCAGGTTGAGACTGTGGCAAGGAGTGCTTTCCGTCAATTACATCTGGTGCGACGACTTCGGCCGTATGTCTCTGTCTCTGACCTGGCCACTGTCATCCATGCCTCCTTCACCTCAAGGTTAGACTATTGTAACATGCTCTAAGTGGGGCTACCTTTTGGTGACTGTCCAGAGACTTCAGCTGGTGCAGAATGTGGCGACCTGTCTCCTTACGGGGATGAGTCACTGTGAGCACATTACACCAGTGCTCTGAGCTCTGCACTGGCTGCCAATAGTCTTCCAAGCCTGATTCAAAGTGTTGGTGCTTACCTATAAAGCCTTATATGGTTTGTGCCCTTCCTATCTGTGCGACCGCCTCACTCTCCATGCCCTGGACCGACCCCGGTGGTCTTCTGGGGATGCCCTTCTTGCTGTCCCCCAGGTGGAGCAGGGGGCTACAATGGAGAGGACGTTCCTGGTGACAGCCCCAATGCTGTGGAACTCCCTTCTGGTGGAGGTGTGGGTGGCCCCGGACCTTGCCTCTTTTCTCTGACCATGCAAGACCTCACTATTCCACCAAGCCTTTGGTGAGGGAGGTGGGTGAAGTGAGGTGACGGTGGGTGGGGAGGATGGGTTTTCTATTTCTTTTATGCCTCCCTCTTATGTATTTTATATATTTTATGTACATTTTAAAATATTTTAATTTTTGTAAGCTGCCTCGAGCTGCTTAGGCAGGATATAAATGTTGCAAATAAATAAATAAAATAAATAAATTCCATACAGTGGTTATCCACCATACTAACCAGTTTGCACCATGACTAACCGCCAAACTATCTCAAATGGCAGGTATTAACTGTGGGTAATATTTTATTTGGTTCAGCCCTAACATGTTCAAATCTGAGCTTTCTTGGCCAAATATTTGCAAATTTTGATATATCTTTTTTTCCATGCCATTTTTTCTTTTTAAAAAGTATCCTTTAAAAGTTATTTTCTCAAAATTTGATTCCTTCCACTCTCCCTTAAAATTGCAAAATTCCTTCTTTCCAGTCTTTCTTGATGTACAGAGGTTTTGCAATACAAGTAGTAGGTGTTCTGCCACCCTGTTAACCTAGCTTTGCAGAAAACCTATCTCCTCTTGAACAACAGCAAAAGGAAAGGCATGGTCCGTACCCCCCTTCACCTCAGTCAGGTATTCACTTCAAAGCCTCTGCTACACCTATTTCAATGATAATAACAAACACTAAGGAAATCACTCAGCTGAAGCCAAGGCACTTTAAAGAATGATCATGATTTTCACTTTCTCCCTAACCTCGGTTTTTTTCCAGATTGGCTTTTGGTCATGTCACTGTCTGTACTGGAAAGAAATAGGGGTTTCCCCTATCTTTTTCACAATGGGCAATTTCCCTTGTTTTAATTTTCCAATCTTCTTTTCCCTGTAGAAACTTCAATATAGCACTTTATTCCCATATCAGACAATTGGTAGTGGACTACAGCATGTATTGAAGAACTGCAATGAGTGTGTGTGAAGTTGTAGAAGTTCAGAGTTATTCAAGAGTAAAAACAGAATGTATTAAATGTACCAGAACCTTCTGGATTATCAACTTAACAGCTTTGGGGAAATGGCTAAGAATTTACTTTGTCTGATTAAGAGAATTTCTTTTATTTATTTATTTATTTATAATTTTCTTTATGCAATAGTGTTCATTTACATAGCTGGTCTGGAACAGCAACAACAAATATATTTCTGGGGTGCTTTTGGTCTACTATCATAGCTAGGCCTTGTATTTGAAAGGAGATCCTGAACATTGTGGGTGTGATGCCCCCCCGCTCATTGAAATAATCAACAGATTTACCATTGACTGAGTGAGAACTGTGCCCCATATCTCCCCAGCCCAATATTTCTGAACTTGTTTTCTGCTACATTCTTACCCAGAAGTTATGGTCTTCCTCTACCACCATTTTTGGCCAACCCCAAATCTTAACCATCTTTTGTTGTTGTTGTTGTCTCCCATCCTGTCACCTATGCCTGGAACTCCCACCCTGTTCTGCTCCCTCCATCCCAACCTTCAAAAAATCCTAACTTTTCTATCAAGCTTTCCTAGCTCCTCAACCTCAGACTGCTCACTGATGCTCCATCTGTCCTCTTCTTCTGACCTACTTCTATTGTTCTCTTCTACTATCCTACTTCTCTGTAACTAAGCTAAGCATGTTCACTGGTGACTCCTCAACTTTAGCTATTTTTACACTGACGTCCACCCCTACCCCCGCTTGGTGTTCGGGGACATCCGTGTATATGGCCAGTGGTGGATGGGTGTCTGCTTGGTGTTCTCCCATGTGACCACTGAGTGGGATGGCTGGGGGTGTGGCCATACTCTAGTGCAACACCCACCTCCACCCATCGCACACCCCTCTCCACCCAAGGAGCCTTCTAGAAAACTGAAGGCGGTTCAGTGGGTGGGTGTCCATGTATACGATCACCCACCCACCACGGCTAAACACAAACACACACACACACACACACACACACACACCTGCGTCCATGTAAAAAGGGCCTTTGTGAATGTAGTATCCCCTAGGGATGGGCGAACAGATCGCGGTTCGGGTTTGGCTACGTTCGGTTCGTCCATTCGGTTCGGCAGTTCAGCTAGTTCA
>QEPC01009399.1:422072-439656 GCA_003113815.1 Sphenodon punctatus | reverse complement strand
AGTAAAAAAAAAATCTTATTTTTCTCTCCAGAAAAATCAGTGTCATCTCCTGGGCTCTGTCTCTGATAGGAGAAGACTACAAATCTAACGGGAAATCATGCAGTGTTTTCCATAGAAATTGTCAACAGATACAATGGATCAAATTTTAAAAGATAAATACTGGCATTATCCTTTCGAAACTAGAAGTGCAGTTTGCTATGTTTTAAGTCCAAGGAAATACAATGTAGAAATGAAATACAATATGCTGCCATTTATCCTGCATTCATACAGCATCATCTGTCCAGCATTACACAAAGAAATAAATGCTGGCATCATTGTATGGGCAAGACAAACAGTGACCGATGAAAGTTTTAATTTTGGCTATAAATAAATAGCAAAGCAAATTTTACTCAAAAATGCATTCTTAAACTATAAATGTGAAAATCTGAAGGGTAGATAGTCATGCAGCTGCACGGAACAGCACCAATTCCACTAACTCTACTGAAAATTGCTCAAGAAACATCCACCATGTCAAGTGAAGGGAATATATTATTTCACAGTAGTCTCTGCTCACTGATGTAGCTATCATAAGGACAGAAGGGACTTTTGTCCTGGGGACCATCCATGAGGGCCCCCACAAATGATCCCAGGGATCCCTTATACCCTATTGTGGCAGCAGTGCACAGAAGTATTGCCAACCCTTTCATTTGAAGCAGGAGGCTGGCTTATGAGGGATGCATGGCTCCAATGCAGCCCCATAATATGTATTTTTCATAAGTCCGTATCCTTTTTCAAAAGGAAGGGTTGGCAGTGGGCGCTTCTGTCGCTTCCTCTCAACAGCATGTAAAGGAAACACCATCCTCAATCTTGCTCCACACTCCCAGCTTCCTGGTTATCTGTTTGTCTGTCTAGAAGGCCAGACCAAAGACACAGCATTCTGCGTGGATCATCATTCACTTCCTGGTTCTCAGTCTGCCTTCTGTGTGTCCCCCCTCCTGTTGTCTCCATGCATCTTGGACTGGCTCTGCAACCCCTGGACCTTGTGTGATCTGGGTCTGGATAGATGCCACCAGTTCTTTGCACCCCTGCTCTTGACCCAGTCCTTCTGAACCTGCCTATGAATCTGGACATCTGTCTTGAGAGTGTGGCTTGGATACTTCTTCAGTGGGGGCCCAGCATCTGTGGGATATGCCACCCAATGTGACTGCCTAGTGAGACCACTACACCACTGCTCTGGGATACTCTCAGCTCTGTGTCACTCCTGCATGGTGTATGTGAGGGAGGTGGGACTGAGGGAGCCAGATGAATACCTGACTCCAGGTAGCCACTTGTTCTGAGAGCTGTTGTTGAGGTGCCAGAGACTGAGCCACCATTTGCCCACCTCTGGTATGGCAGAAGTGCGAAAACAGACATGTCTTCCTGCTTTGCCCCACTCTGGCCCACATGAACATCTTGCAGGGCTGGACCATGAGCCCAGTTCATTATTTATTTATTTATTTATTTGCATATTTTTATATCCCGTCCTATTACAATAATGATAGTAAAATAACAAGTTAAAAAGCCACCAAGTGGAGCAGAAGACAACCCAACAACCCCCACCTCCTAACCCACCCCCCTACCCCACCAAAAGCTAGGCAGTACAACCAGGTTATATATTGAGGTTGAAACAAAGGGAGGTCCGGGGCCACTGCCGAAAGGGAGTTGCACAGCTGTGGTGTGGCCACCGAGAACACCCTATCCATCGTAGCCCCCCGGAGGACCTCAAGGAGCCCCCCCCCCGATGACCACAGGGGCCAATCCAGAACCCAGGGAGTGAGGAAGTCTCTCAGATAGGTGGGGCCCAGATCATATAGGGCTTTATAGGTCAACACCAACATCTTGAATCGGGCCCAGAAGACTACAGTCAGCCAGTGCAGAGAGCAGAGCAGCAGTGTTATGTGCTCCTGGCAACCTGTCCCTGTACAAAGACGGGCTGCTGCATTCTGCACCAGCTACAGCCTCCAAGTCATCACCATGGGTAGCCCCATGTAGAGTGTGTTGCAATAGTCCAGTCTTGAGGTGATGAACACATAGATGACGGTAGCCAGGTCTACATCCAAAATGTACAGCTGAAGCAGATGCACCAGATGTAACTTGCAAAATGCACCCCTCACCACAGCATCCACCTGGACATCTAGGTAGAGCTGAGGATCGAGGAGCATGCCCAGACTATGGACCTAAGAGAGGAGGGGGGATGTACCCCACCAATGATGGGGGCCTCCACTCCCTCATCCCTACCCACCAGCATCATCTCCATCTTATTGGGATTCAGCATTCCTGGCCCACATTTCTACCCTCTCAGGGTTTGAACTGGGGCCACATCTGGCAGGCCTGGAACAAACTCCAGCATCACATTTTTAGCACCCAGTGTTCAATATAGAATTTCATAAAGAATAATCAATTTGCTGATTTTGAAGTTTCCAACCTTATTATGGCTCAGGCATACCTATTGAGCAATATTTGTGGCTATTTAGCCTGCTAAGGGGGTGTTCCATTGGAGATATTCTCAAAGGGGTGCACTCTAGGCCAACTGGCCAGTCATCTAGAGGTCCATGGCATAAGGTGGCCTTTAAGGGACTCATAATACTTTGCAATTCTGGCTTGGTGAGAGAACCTCAGGCCAAAGAAAAGACCAGGTGTAAAATGAAGAAAGAAAGGGCGGGTTTTCCAGTAGTATTTCCCCAGCAGGATCATGGATCCTCTGTACTGCGGGGGGTGGGGAGGTTGTGTCAACTACTTTTCACTAACAAGGTCTGATTCAGTCAAGTGCATACTGTGTGACCTCACATGGCCCCATACGTTGGGGGAGGTTTATGGGATCCATTAATAAACATTACTGGTAACTGTATAAGTATCACAGGCATATGGTATGGACCCACAGAGCTTCTATGGGCACTGGCTTATGGAGGTACCCGTGTTCAGTGGAGAGAAACATGGCAATTCAAATTGGAGCCTCCAGCAATTTGGGAGAAATCTCAGCACACAAATAAACAAGAAATAGCATGTGTAATATATAGGGCTACAATGCAGTGAGCCCCACTCGCTGAAGGAGATGTGATGCGTAATTGATCATCAAAATAGATTACCGTAACATTGTTCTTTGTCTAGTGGGTTAGTCAATGGGTGATTTTTAGATGAATGTGGGGGCATATACTCCTAGAGCTGCTCCGGGGGTGCACCCTCATGGCCACCCACTTGCAGCCCTGCCTTGGTCAGCTTCAGATGGACCCAGTGAGTTCCCCACCCAGCAGTCCATCCACATGGCTCTCCCCACCCCACACCATAGAGTTTCAGGCAATTTCTTGATGCTCTAGGCTGGCGCCTGGATATTTATGGAGTTACTAAGGACAACAGCTGGCCAAAAGTGGAGCAGTAGCGTGAATCCATTAATCAGATGGAGTCAAGGACAGCTGTTCCACTTTGGGCTTGTGCCCCGAGTTTGGCCAGTCCGTTCTGCTGGCAACACTCTGGGATGTTCCAGAGAGCTGTTAGAAGGGCTGTTCCGTGGCAGGTGCAGACTGCTCTGCCTGCACATCTGGCGAGGCTGCCTTTAGACAGACAGGCCACCCAAGGATGAATCAGGATGGCACAGCCAGCACCCAGGCAGCCGTCTGCCTAAAAGCGCCTAGTGTGTTAGCATTCCTATTTTAGAAGGGGAGAGCCATGGACCACAAACTGAAGGGGAGTCGGCAGTTTGATGCTGTTTCAAAGAATTTCAAGCTTTCATAGTAGAAGCATTAAACTTAACCTTGAAAAATAATTGTACTGCTGTAGTCAGCACTGATTATGCCTCGTTGGCAAGAGACTATTGTAGTCCCCATACATAAGAAGGGGGAGCATAGGGATCCCTCTAACTATAGGCCTGTTAGCCTGCTAAATATTATAGGGAAACTTTATAGTATAGAGTCTATACAAACCATTTATTGAAAAGACTGCAACTCCGGGTAAATGGAAATAATATCATTTGGAAGGAGCAGGTTGGATTTATTAAGGGAGTTTCCACAGTTAATCACATTTTCCTTCTTGACCAGATCATCACTAAGTATGTACAGCTTAAGAAAATTGCCTTATTTTGTTGTTTTGTCTATCTTAGGGCTGCCTTTGATTCTATTAGTAGAGAACATCTATGGGAGAGATTGATGTCTACTAATATAGACCCAAGTCTTCTGTACTTAATAATCTCCATACATCAAGGGAATTCGCTATGAGTACATACAAATTGTGCAGGTTCCCTGACTTCCCCAGTACTCCAGAGGGTGCTCCAGGGATGCCTTTTGGCACCACTCCTTTTTAATATTTATATTAACGGAGTGGTGGAGGCCACAAGTGACTTGGCCTTTCACCCTGTAAAGCCGGGAGATCTCCATATATCCACGCTGCTTTATGTCGACGATACGGTTCTTATTTCCCCGTACATTGGACGGCCTTCATCGACTGATGAACGCTTTTGAGATCTAGTGTGCCAAGGAGTTGTTAGAAATAAGCTATACTAAAACTAAAGTGCTGGTTTGTTGTAGACAGGGGAAAGTGCATAAGTGGAGGATGAGTTCATATGAAATTGAACAAGTTAGACACTATAAATAACTGGGAGTAGTATTTGCCCAGTCGGGCTCTTGGGGCCCCCAGTTGGATTATCTTAAAAAGAAGACTACTGTAACTTGTAAAGCACTTATGGAATTCTTTTACTCGAGAGGAGGTTGTTTGTTCCTCCCTGCAATATAACTCTTTAGAGCTAAACTTATTTCACAATTACTGTACAGAGCTCCAGTCTGAGGAATAGATTTGTTGCTGAAACTTGAAGTCCTACAGAATAGAATCCTGCGTTCATGTTTACACTTCTGCAGGAATACTCCACCGGTACTGCTCTATGCGGAAACCTCACTCTGGCTGATTTCAGCCATGATCAAGCTTAGAATTTTTAAATTTTGGTTAAAGCTTGGTTATGGGGAGCAAAATGCTTTAGGAGCTCAAGCTTTACGCATGGTACCCTGGGATACTGGGTGGAAGGATTCTGTAGATTGATCGATCAGCTTTGGCTGTCTGTGGATGTACTTTTGACCTCTGGGTATAAGGAAGCACTTGACCTAGTGAAGCATTCCTTGGCAGTTTCATTTAGTTGCTCTGTATCTTCATTGATTCATTCTTAAAGGATTGCCCCTTTTTATGAGAACCTTGCTCAGACTCCATCATATTTGCACTTCCTACCGTTATGGAAATACCGTCATGCCTTTTTCTTGGCAAGAACTAGTCATTTCCCTCAGCGGTGATACAAAGTAGGATTGCTGGTGTCCCTCTTGATCCGACTTTACAGATATTATCTGCATGATTCAATTGAGTCTTTGCCCCATATCAGATCTGATCACTTTATGATGATTTGTGACAATGTCTGCTGAGTTATGATATAATCTATATGCTGATGCTTTCACACCATGCTGTTTTTATATTTTTGTTACAAGGGAATGATGAGGGTATAACTTTGTTGGTGGCCATGTTTTTGGCTCCAGTTTTAAAAAAGAGATCGGGATTTAGTGTTTGATATTTAAAGCCAATTTATGTGCTTATTTTAAGTTGTATGTTTATTTGTTTAAGGCTAAACAATAAACAATTGTTTAGCCTTAAAGGCTAAGGCTAAAAAATAAACAGATTTGATATTATTATGTCTTGGGGGAAGCATTGGCTGTCAGTCCAAACCCCATGTGTGCAGCATGCATGGAGCTCTCACATGACCGCACAACGGGGGTGTGCATGGAATGTGAGCATGTGACACACATGACACATGGGGTGTTTGGGATTAACCCTAATGTTTCCACCTTCAGTCACCACTTTGTAAGAAGGAAGTGGATAATCGGGAGAGAATTTGGAGGAAAGCAACAAGGGGTGAAAACCGGTATGACAAGGCCCGCCTGCTGGGCCAGAGGCTCCCCAGTGTCTCTGTTTGTGGGCTCCCAGATGTGGACCTGCTGCTGCCCCGGTCTTGGTAGGAGGCTGGCTTGGATGTGGTCCCCTGGATGATTCTGGGCCCACATCTCAGGCCAAGGGCTGCCTAGATGGGTCAAACTGGACCAGAGAGGGCCCACTCACCTATTAGTAGCCTCATCCCCTTCCAGGAATTGGGGACGTCTGTGATTTGCCAACCTGGATGCCCATCATGGTGCAGGACAGGCTTCATTCCTCCACGGGGGAAGGGGGGCTAGTGGGGGATGACTCACTGGCCAGCCTAGTTGGGTGCACATTCGTTTGGTTCCCTAACCTGACTGTTCAGGGTTAGGCCCCCTTTCCTGGCCTGTATAGTCAGCATGACAGGTGCATCGCCAAATGACAGCAGATTTCGAATAGAAAAGCGGAAAGTCCTGGATATGGTCAACCTAGACAAAATAAGGTGAAATTTGAGGGAAGGGAAAAGATAACAGTTTTCAAATATTTGAAACTGCCATAAAGAGGATGGAGAGCAATGGGCACTCAGGGAAGGACAAGAGGAAAATGTGGGTATAAGCTGCAGAAAAACAAATTTATGTTAAATGTCAAGGAGAAGTTAATTATAAGAAGAATTAGGCCACTGGGGCCAATCTCATGGCCCACAGATGCTGATCACAAACCGTGCAGGTTTCCACTGAGGGCACATTCTGCCATGTGGAAACTGTGCGAATGCACACTCGCATGCAGCATCCACAAGACATGGGATCGGCCCCACTGAGTCTGAAAATGTTCCCATCGATCCAACAGAAATTTTTGACCAAGATAATTCCAGTGAACTGTACTTTTGACTTACTCATAAGTAGTCCCATTAAAGTATATGGATCTGAAGAGAATAGTTTCAGAACTGCAACTCCAAGTATTTAGGAATATCTTGGTACCCCCTAACTTAGTATGTGGAGATGCCTCTAGGTACATACATAGATGAACCAGATATCATCAATTATGGGTATTTTCAGACGTTACGAGATCACAGTGAACCACGGTGAATACCCACCTGTGGTCACTGTGGCTCGAATGTCTGTTTGGCGGCCGCCAGATGTTCACCACGGTCAATACCCGCATGGGGTCAATTTGAACCATGCTTCCCGGGCTAGCCGGGGGAATGTCCTGGGAAACGTGGTCAAAAATATCCCCAGCAGGGACCAAAAAAAAGTAATGTCTGGCCGGTTGCCATGGCCCGGGATCCCACTAGGGATCCCGGGCCATGGCACATCTGGCCCGACGCGGCGGCCGCAGTGGCCCTGACACCCTCCCGTCTCCCTGGAGGGCGGGCGGCGGGGTGCATGGAGGGGGCGGGGCCGTGCGTTGCGCCGTGCGGCCCCACCCCCTCCCAGATTCCCCGCCAGGATCCCCCTGGCACGTCTGATATGGCGTGATGGGGTGACCCCGGTGGGGAATGAAAGGGTTGTTTTCGGTACGGGGCCAAGTGGCCCCGTAACGTCTGAAAATACCCTATCTTAGGGGCCAATCCAAGGTACACACACACACACACACACACATCTTGTGCATGCTTGGTACATGCATTTCACACTCTGGATGTTCACACTCTGGATGCACAACATGATCGATCCCTTACTGCATTCACAAGGATCATATTTACACAGACAACTTGGTATAGCCACAAATATTCTTTTTTAAAAAATATTTCTTATTTTTGAAGTACAGGGACTTCCAACCAAAAGAAGGGCCTAATTCACTGTGGCATTGAAATCCATATATATACTTCATCATAATGATGGACAAATTCTGTGGAAATCCAGGATAAAACCCCTATTAAGAAATGGTCTTAAAATTCCTTTCTGGCTTCATTACCTCTAATAAATAACTTAGATTATTACAAATCTAGACCATGAGTTTACTTTCAAGCAGTCAATGAATATCCTCCTTAGGCTTTCCTTTAGATAAGGGAAAATCATAAATTATTGCCCCGACTGTTAATGTCACAAGAAACTAATCAAACACATAATCTTGCATGATATATCATAAGTCCTTGTGCACTGTAATAATGTTAATTATAAGGATCTCATTCATTATTCATGTGAAACTATGTTCTTCTGCATTTCAGGAATGAATGTTCTATAATTTTAAAGTGTTACTAACTTAATGTTAAGTGTTTCTTAATTATGCATGTGATATTTTTATTTATGTCAAGAAGGTGCATGCTAAGCACAAATCTTTCATTACAGGAAACCAGGGATGTGGGATTGGGAAAGGTTCATAGGAAAGATTAAGGACCAGCATAATTTCTTATGAGCAAATCTTTTATGATGGTACTAAAAGCATTCAGGAGGTAATTTTGATTGTTTCTTCACATGAGCACTCCTGTTGAAGATCACAGAACTGCAGAATGAATGACAACAGCAGGATTACTATCCATTTTAGTATTTAATAATCATTTTATTATTATGTGCAATGGGGGCTCAGACAGCTATAACAAAGGTCTAAAGCCAAGTTGTTAAATAAGGGGAAGGCTAAAAATAGTGTTTGTAATACAATGAAATAACATCTCTGAATTGTCTGTGTCAAAACAATGTCTCAGATGTGATGCAGTGCTGAGAAAAGAAAGGACAACAACAAATGGGAATCTCAACAGGTTAGCACTTATAGAAAAGAGATTAATGAGTGGCGATATGATAGAGACCTACAAAACCATGAGTGGTGTGTGGAGGCAGTAACTACAGGGCTGTTACGTACCCTTTACACAAATCACACATTAATGTGCAGCCTGTTTAAAAAACCAACCGAACCGAAGGAAGTAGTTTTTCACTCAATGTACAATAAACCTCTGAAACTCATTGCCAGGGGATGTTTTGACACCCAATAGCATAATTGGGTTCAAAAAAGGACTCCATAAGTTCTTAGATGTAGATCTATAAATAAATCTTAAGCAGTTTTTCAAGTGCTGAGACCACTGGGGACTGGGAGTGAACAGAGAATAGAAAATATAATTTCTTATCAGTTGTGCACTACTCTGAAGTAACTGAAGCTGGCCAATGTCAGAGACAAATTGCTTGGGTAGATGGACCATAGGTCTGACCTAGTATGGAATTCCTTATTAGGGGTGTGCAGAAGGGACATGCTCTGTTTTAGTTTTGGATTAGTTTTCATTTCAAAAGTGTAGCTATATATTTGTTTTTGTTTGTAATTTAATTTTAGTAATTAACTTTGTTTCCCCTATTTTCACTGGGCATTACTTTGCAGGTCTTACATTCATTTAAACAGTGGTTTTACTTTGGCTCGCCAACACTTTCTCATCTCCAAATTTGCAGCGAGTTCCCCAGAGTGGCAGAATATCGGAGAGAGAATATAAGTGAGATTCTCGAAACCCTAAAAACGCTCTGCCCATGTGCAGTAGTGACCATTTTGCACATGCGCAGAGCTGGTTTTTGACTGAATGAGAATCTCACAAGAATGTTAGGGAACTTGAAATTTGGGGAAATCATTCATGTTTTGGGTTCTCCTGAAAGAGGCATTTTTGTCAAAATTCAGGTTTATTGGAACTCGAATTTCACATCTATAATAGTGTACCCAAATGGAACTGAGCAAATTCATTGGATACAACATTTTTCACTGATACTCATTGCATCTCTATAGGAAACATTGAGAGTGAGCGACTTGAAGTTCCTTTTGAATTTGGACTATATGATGATAGGATTCTCTAGGTTTTTGCCTTGATATTGATCCTCCTGGAAATGGGAACTGATTAGAGTCTTGCACACAGCTGGGAAGAGGCTGACCTACTCACTTAGGTAACTTATTGTCGGGACCGAGGTTAGTTCTGCAGAGTGCAGCATGACGGGGGAGGCAGAGAGCAAGGATTCTCTAAAATCAGAGTCTGCAGATGTGCTTTTGTCTTGACAAATTTCCTTCTTCTCCTTGATTGTGTAGTGTATTTGCAGAATATGCATTCATCCCAGATCTCCCTCTTTTAGTACCTGTACAGTTCCAGGTGCAAGTAATTGTGGGCATGTTTATTTTCATCTAACCTCAGGCAAAGTAGAGACTCTAGAAAGCAGAAGGCTACACTATAAATCAGCACAATCCTGCTTTAGAGGAAAGCTAGGCACATTTTTCAATAACAAAATTGCTTCAGATGACAACAAAACAGAATTTGAACTTGGCAAAGGCTCTCCCAGATGTTATGACCTGGTGTTCCTGACAAGCGTGCACAAACTTCATGAGCCACAAATAGGGAATGCTGCAAGCAACCCAAAATCGATTAGCAGAGAAAATAAAGCTGGTGAATAGAAAAGAGAAGGTCTTTCTCTCGCTCATGTGATGTAATGGTTAAGCGTGCTACTAGTACTTGGACCAGGAGGTAAGGGAGGACCCTAGTTCTAATCTTGCCTTAGCCAGAAACTCACGGGTGACCGTGGGCCAGTTGCATTATGCTCTCAGCATAACCTAACTCACAGGGTTGTTGTGAGGATTAAAAGTTGTGTTCAATTGTTGAATGCAAAGTGCTCCCAGGTCCATGGCAGGGGAGCACTATATCAAAATAAATATTGTTATCCTCTATCTATCTCCAGCAGAGCAATCTCCTCCCTGCTGCTCAGCCTGATGCCACTCACAAAGTTTTCCTCCAATTTTTTTTTTAATTGTACATTTGCAGCTGCAATGCGACAAACCTTTGGGAAGGCTTGGCTGGAAAGGTGTTAATGTTCTAATAATGATAGTTTTAACTAACAAGACATCACAGAGATGTTGTATTGGGAAAGGTTGCTCCCATTTGTTGTTCAGGTGTGTCCAGACATATTGTACATCAATGCTTCATGAAAATCCCAGTGATATTCTAATCCAGTGTATCCCAACATGGGCCTTAAGGATCTTTTGTGTCAACCATCAGTCACAGGTGTGTCTGTTCTTTGAAACAGGAACATACCTCTCAAGTATTCTAGATTTCATAGGACATGCCTGCTTTAAAATCCCTGATTTATTCCATTAATGGCTTACAAATTGCTGTCGTTCACACCTCCATACCTAGAGAGACTGCAGCAGTTTTCCATGACTGTCAGACAGATAACAGAGGTGTTAACTCAGGGAGTCCTGGAAAATCCAGGACACCTGAGAGTTATAACTTATGACCAGACATAATCTCAATTTAGAAAGAAAGAGACCAGAGCTGAAACAGGTACTTAATTTAGTAACCACAGGTAATACCAGCATTTTCTAGTATTGCAGTGAATACTCGATGGGTTGCTCCAGTACTGGCTGGGTATTTGGATACCCAAAACATTGCTCAACATTCCAGGACATTGGGTACCTGAATCAGGTTGCTCTTGGGTACCGATTGGTAACCAATGTTGTTGAGTCGATTCAGCTACTGAAAATTCATCTGGTATACCTGTTTTTGTGGGTATTTTTTGTAGCTCTAAAAGAGGCTAATCAAAGATCTATGCACTTGGTATGTGCATATTCATGTGTGTGCAACATATTGCATGCTGTGCACACCAAGGACGTGCCAAGCATGTACTAGCATGCCAAGCATGTACTAAGTGTGTGTGTGCCGACCTTGGATCAGTTCAGAGAAAGGGAAAAAGAACAGTTTAAAACAAAAACTCTTCTGTGAGTCTTATATTAAGTACAAAATACTGTTTTCATATCTATCCTAACTAATATAATAACAAAATGAAGCTTCTGTATAAAAACAAAATGAAAAGGATTTAGGAAATTTTATCAGAAGTCCTTGGTGGAACAAAACATTGGAACTGTAGCTCAAATCTTGATCCTGGGTCAAGCGATTGCTCAAAGAAATAAGCCCAGGGCTACAATATAGGATTATCTCCCAACATTTGATCTATTAATGTATCCAACACAGTTGCATAGAATATATATGGGGCATGTCTCTTGATGAGGCCATATTTATTTCCACTTCAGAAAACCTAACATTTTATAAAAGGCAGTAGCTTAGACTGTCAATAAATACATATATATTACATTGTTTATTTGAGGAGCAGTGAGCAGTAACTGGCAGATGGTATTGGCAAGTGTTTTACACAGACCAGTCTTTTTCAGATGTTACTGACACTTAAACATCCTTTTCACCCACCAGCTCCAGAAAATCGGAGCAAAATGTGAGCGTGTGTAGAATAGCCGGGTCTGTCATTTGCTCTTACCCTCAATTTTGTACAATCAGGCTCTCCATTATCTGGCTCTGGGAAATTACTACCTATAAAAAGTGAAAAAGAAACGCACTGAATTCAAATGTCATCCCATTTTTCTCTTTCCCTCCAAACCCCCCCACCCCTCATAGCAATGGGGCAATTTGAAATCAAGATCTGGATTATGGATGACTGAACGAAAGCATCTGTCACCACATCATGGAAGGAGGCAAAGACACAGGAATATGGGGTTAAACAAATACGCTCTTTATTTATCCATACAAAACAGACCGAGGAGAAAAGAAATGGGGGGGGGGGTAAAACCTCCTCACACCCAACTAAACTGGTGTCCAACATTTTAACCACTTAACTACTTACTTAAAGCAGGCGGTCCCAGGTACTGCTTGAGTAGCCCCTTCTTCTGCAACACAAACTAATCTAAACCCCTCTTCCCCTTTGTCCAGAAGTCTGTCTTCATGGTAAAAGGGGGTGTGCATGCACTAATGCCAAAGCCCCTTACCGGAGGCAGGAAACAAGGTGGAGGGTCGCCAAGACCATTTGAGACCGTGTTTTGTCTTCACCTGGGTTGAGTGCTCCCTTCAGCCCCTGGGAAGGCAGTGATTCTGGCCCATCCTCTGCCCTTGTGTCTCACCCTGTTCCCATCTCACAAGAAGATGCTGTCATTTTGGTTCTGTTCTAGTCCTCCCCCCACCCATTCGAAAATGCCATCTGGACACTGCCTAGAGTGCAACAAATTGCTTGTTACCCCTGGGCAAAATTGCCCTGCTGATGATTCCAACTGAATGCTTTCATTGTGGCGAAGGCAAAAAAAAACCCAGTTCTTCTCAGCCAGTCCGAGGATTCGTGGAAAAATTCCTTCCCAAACCAAGTTAGTGACCAGCTTCTGCCCAAAGGACTGGAAAATCGGTGGCTAGGTGGGGTGGGTGCTCACACTTTTTTTTTAACTTTCCCTGCACCTGGCAATGGCAGGGCGGGGCGGGGGGAGGGCAACTTGCCTAATAAGGTTCCTGGGAAGGCCTGTTTTGGGGGGCTTACTTTTTCTGCTGAAAGTGGGGTTGCCAAAGCAATCCCACTCTTCAAACACCGCTGGCCCAAGCAGCCTGGGTGGCTTGCTCTCTTCTGTCTTCTCCCAATATAGGGAATGCCGACAAATGGCCCCTTTCTCAGATAAAAGGGGGGAGGAGGGGGTTGATTTCATAATTTAAAAAAATATATATATCATCATTTCCCAGCCAGACATTTAAAAGTCTGAAAATCTTGAGTGGAAAATCTCAGTTCAGTCAAACAAAATGTTCTACTTGTCATTTTGTTATGACAAAATTCTATGTCAAAAAAGACTGAAATATTATTTTTAGTACAAACTTCCTTTTTTTTTTCACCAGAAAAAAAATGTTCAGATTAAAGTGTTTTTTTTATGTTGTGTTTTTTTGGTGGGTCCTTCTTCCCTTTTTAGGGTTTATTTTGTGTCAGGGCTCAGCACAGCAACTGTTTTGAGGACAGGGTGCAGCTCCTCTCCCATCGTCTCACTGCTGCTAGTATAACACATTCCAGAAATGGTTTGAGACAAAAGCCCCAGTCTCAGCCCCAGTCTTTTCTCTAGCAAAGTCAGGCTAATGTAAATGGACAGGAAGGATGTTTCTACTGCCACCCACCAGCTGTCGGGCAGGGAGAGTGTTTTGCCACCACAGCTGATGAGTGGTAGTTGTCAACAGTCCCATCTCCCGCCAAACACAGGGTTAAAAAAGATGACACAGTGGCTCTCTGTCCTGGCCCAGGAAACACCAACCACCCCTCCCTGTGTCGGGGAGGGACACCGAATGAATCTGACCTCAGGCAGAGAACCATCCCACTGCTCTCAAACCATGGGTAGGGCAGGGAGCTCAACAAATGTGCGGGCAATCAACCCCATTCCTACCCTGCTCACAGGGCCCCTCTACCCACCAGGATGTACAGCAAGGGCGACCCTTGCCCTGAAGAAGTGATGGTGGAGCCAAACAAACATACTAGCCCGCAATATTTTCTGAGAATGCAGACTGACCTATCCACCCTGGGGCAGTCGTGGACCAACATTGGGTGACGCATGAACACATTTACAAGTGGGTCCAGGGCCACAGTGGGTCACTGTAACATCTGGATTTTACCCATAATCTGGTCCTAAGCAGCATCTGGAAAAGTAGGGAGAGAAACAGAAACTGGTGGAGTTGTGGGGCCTAGTAGTGAAGTTTTACCAGTACTGTCCCTATGAATCCGTCGATGCTTCTGGAGTCAGGAGATGGGATTTCTGGGCACTCTTTTAATTATTATTAATATTATTATTATTTTAACCAGCTCTAATCTGGATCTTGACTTCACTTTAATACTGAAACTAATATGACATTTTGTATTCATAAGGTATTTTGCATATTTGTTCTCACAAATGAATATCCAAATTCATTTTCATCACTGTTACAAAATTCAAATTTTACTTTGCTACAGATAAAGTGATTATTTATGGCGAATGCCATTTTTTGTCGAAACAGCCAGTTCGCTGCCTTCCACCATGATGTGGAAACTTACTGGCTTTTTGCCAGTCATTTGTTCAGAAACACCCTTAGGTTTTTCAGTAGTTCTGGTATATGCTGGCCCGTTTGGTGTGCTGACAAAAGAAGGAGGCAGGCACAGTACAGATAGACCAGACATGGCAGTTGCAACAGGCAGCAAAAAGAAAATGTCCTTCTGCTCTCCCGCTTCCCCCCAGCCTCTCCTGCACTCCCTATTGGGCAAAGAGAACTTGGAGGTGAAAAGGGCCTGAGGCCAGGAAAGTGATGACATTACAACAGAAAGTACTGAAAAGCCATGGAAGGCACTGAGAACTCACTGAAATTGATGGAAAGCACTGAAAGATTAAAGGTTGAGAAAAATTACCAGCTGCAGTTATGGAAGCAACATAATCATGAAACCTACCTCAGGTGCGAGACCTATGCCGAACATTTAGTAACGGTCCTGGCGTGATGGGATTTCCTGTTAAGTTGGGAACGACTGACTTGGATGCAGCACTGCACTTAAGGGGTGTGCAGCAAGCATATCATTCACTTTCATTTTTGTTTCCAAGAATCTTTGTTTTCAGGGGTTTTCGAAAATGACTCTGCCATTTTTGTTTATTTTTTTCACTTTATTGTATTAAAAATAATAAAAACAATGATTGCAGCTCATGTGCAAAATGGCCACACTGGGGCCATTCTGCACATGCACGGGGTGGCCCTTTTACAAAATGGTATTGGCATGCACAGTGATTTTTTAAATTTAAAAATGGGTATTTTCAGATGTTACGAGATCACAGTCAACCACAGTGAACCACACGCGGTGAGGCCAAAGAGCCCTGAACGTCTGCTCGGCATTCTCCAGATGTTCACCACAGGCAATCCCCAGCAGGGGACAAAGCTAACCACCCTTTTGGAGGTCCGGACCAGACCATCTCCGGAAGGGCGGTCAAAGCAATTCCCAATGGGAAACAGGAAAACCAAACAACTGAATGGAAATCACCAGCCGGAAACAAAGAAAATGATCCCCAGCCGGGGTCAAAGCACGCAGCGTCGCTGCCAGGCAATCAGCAACAACACAGACCAGGGAGGGAGATTTCTAGGGCACACAGCATAAGGGGAACATGGTGGGATGGAGTGAGGCAAAAGGGCAAGGAGAGTGGAGGGTGAGCGAGTAAGGAAAGAGGAGGAGAAGGAGGAGGAGGAGGAGGAGGTGCTTCAGGAGGAGGCAGTGGAGGAGGAGCAGCAGCAGCAGCCGAGGCAGGCCGCCCCAGAGGGGACACCTGGCCAGGGGGAGGAGGCACCCCAGAAACAGGAAAGGAGAGCTGCGGGGGGCCTGTCCAATGGCACAGGGGCACCAAGGGGGGGAAGGGGGATGGGAGGACAGCCGCAGGTCCGAGGCACCCAGGCAACTAACCCCCCCCGTTATGACCCACAGACCTGGAAATGGGCCCGGGAGCCGGAGCCCCTGGAGGAGATGGGCGGAGGGCAAGCAGAGGAGGATCAGGACCAGGAGGATCATGCAGGCCCATGCAAGAGATGGCAATACCATAGAGGGGGCCAATGGGGGCACAAGGAAACCCAGGACTTCATTAGGATCTGGGGGTTCCTGGAGCACCAGCTGGAACTTGTGGTAAACCAAAGGAATGATCACATCTACATTGAGATCGTGCAGGACATGGATGCGGTGGGGCATCACAGGACAGTGGTTCAATGCCATTCCAAGCTCAAGGAGCTCAAGAGGGGTACAAGGCAATAAAGGACAACAACCGGCAGTCTGGCCACGGAGCCCAGACCGCCCCCTACTATGATGCCCTGGACCACATCCTCCACATGAAGGGATCCATAGTCACCCCACGGCTCCTGAGAAGTGCCGTGGTACAGGGCAGGGATTGGGTTTATGTACCTCTTCCCCTTGCCACCCCACTAGAAGGCACTGGCTCTGGGGGTCTGTCTCCTCCAGAGGAATGCCCTGGGACCTCAGGGAGCAGTAGGCCCACCTCATGCATCAGCCCCGGGAGCCCACACCCCGTGTCCGACCTGGGAGGATCCGAGGCTGCATACTGGGCACCCTCAGCCAGTGGACTCAGGGAGATCACAGCAACAGCGAGGGGCCAGCCTTGGAAGGCTCCATTATACACATCTAGATGTGTATAAGAGACAGGCCAGGGAATGCTTACGCCCATGGTGGGCATGCTGTGCTGTAGCAGCATTCCTGGCCATGCACACCTGAAGCCGGGCAGCCAGGTGCACCTCCTCCATCTGGATGCGCATGAGGTCTGTGTGCAACCGGAGCCACTCAGCACAGATGGTTAGGTACATCCCGCAAGTGCCCATTTATCCCACATCCATGGTGGTGGGTGCCCCTGGGGAGAGTGCACGCCCACCTTTACAGCCAGTCCCTGGTCCCACCCCACCCCCTTTCCACAGTCGGGCACCTGTGCGGGGGGGCCCAGTGCACCTATGCCCACCCCCCTCAGCCGGTTGCCCTGGCAGCAGCTCTGTGGCCAGGGCTTGGTGGTAGGGAGTCCACCCCAGAGCACACCTGCTTTCCTGGCATGGGGGCTCGTGCACAGGCCCGCGTACACCCGGGCATGCGGTCTGCAGCTGCATGCCTGTTGTCATCACCTCCCTACTATCTTTGTTTGCTGTCTGTTGTCCTCGCTGCCCTGATATCTGTGTAGGCTGTATGGTCTGTGTGTTCGGTTCCAGCAGCTATGCTGGGTATGCACCCCACTCCTCGCTTGTTAGCCATGCCATGTTACGGCCTGTGGTCTTATCGTGTGGCCTTGGAGCTCACCTGCTTCCCTTCCTATCCCACCTGGGACCGTGGGGCCCCTCTTTCACTACGGTTCATACACGCTGCTTGCTGGACCATGGCCAGCAAAGCTTCCCCTGGGCTCCCACGCCCAACCACGTCCGGCGCCCGCCATAGCTTGACCTTTCATG
>QEPC01009399.1:346655-415972 GCA_003113815.1 Sphenodon punctatus | reverse complement strand
CAGGGGGGCATTAGCGCCCCCTTGATCCAGGACATCCCCATGTTCGTGAAGTCCCCATGGTACATCCGGGCGTAGAGGGGCAAGATGGTCAGGATCCTGGCATCGAGGCTGCGTCCAGAGTGGTTGGAGTAGATGTTGATGAATCAGCCCCAGAGGTCCATGACCGCCTGCAGCTTCAGGGAGTGGTACCTGTGTCGGTTGACATATTCCAAGGCCTCCCCATCGGATGGCCGGAGGATCTCTATGCGGGTGCCGTCCACAGTGCCCAGGCAGTTGGGGAAGTCTACAGCTGTGAAGCAGACCATCATGGCCTCCTAGTCCACGAGCTGGATCACGCGGTCCAGCAGCATGCCCTCCACCACCTCGCAGACGTCTCTCAGGATCCCAGCGACCATACTCACCCCAATACCGAAGTACTGTGAGATGGACCGGCAGGAGTTGTATGTTGCCAGGGCCCAGACAGCTATGGACACGCGCTGGACCATGGGAATGGGGGCCCACATGGGGGTGTGATGCCACTCCAGCCATGGCGTCAGCAGCTCAGCGAGCCACAGGAGGCAACGCCTGTCCATCCTGAAGTGCAATGTCCAGGTGGCCTCATCCCAGTGAGCTAGCGCCCTGGGCCACCACCCCTGTGCCCGCTCCATGACCCATACCTGCCAGTCCATGGGCATAGCGAGCAGTGCTGCATGCTCCATGGTCTCCCTCCGCCAGTGCTGTGAGTTGGCCACCTCGCGGAATGCCGCTGCGCACTCACGGACGCGACGGAGGGCCTGTTGGGCCGCCCCAGACACCCGCTGGCCCCTGAGCTGGGCCATGGAATGCTTACGCCCATGGTGGGCATGCTGTGCTGTAGCAGCATTCCTGGCCATGCACACCTGAAGCCGGGCAGCCAGGTGCACCTCCTCCATCTGGATGCGCATGAGGTCTGTGTGCAACCGGAGCCACTCAGCACAGATGGTTAGGTACATCCCGCAAGTGCCCATTTATCCCACATCCATGGTGGTGGGTGCCCCTGGGGAGAGTGCACGCCCACCTTTACAGCCAGTCCCTGGTCCCACCCCACCCCCTTTCCACAGTCGGGCACCTGTGCGGGGGGGCCCAGTGCACCTATGCCCACCCCCCTCAGCCGGTTGCCCTGGCAGCAGCTCTGTGGCCAGGGCTTGGTGGTAGGGAGTCCCCCCCAGAGCACACCTGCTTTCCCGGCATGGGGGCTCGTGCACAGGCCCGCGTACACCCGGGCATGCGGTCTGCAGCTGCATGCCTGTTGTCATCACCTCCCTACTATCTTTGTTTGCTGTCTGTTGTCCTCGCTGCCCTGATATCTGTGTAGGCTGTATGGTCTGTGTGTTCGGTTCCAGCAGCTATGCTGGGTATGAACCCCACTCCTCGCTTGTTAGCCATGCCATGTTACGGCCTGTGGTCTTATCGTGTGGCCTTGGAGCTCACCTGCTTCCCTTCCTATCCCACCTGGGACCGTGGGGCCCCTCTTTCACTACGGTTCATACACGCTGCTTGCTGGACCATGGCCAGCAAAGCTTCCCCTGGGCTCCCACGCCCAACCACGTCCGGCGCCCGCCATAGCTTGACCTTTCATGAGACAATGGCCCTGTGCAATCTGTGGCATTCCCTGGCTGTGCAGGTCCTCCTGAGCTTCCCGGACACCCTCTCTGGTGCCTACGCAAGTCTGAGCTCCAGCCTGCACTACTTTGGCTATGAGGTGAGCGCCCGCAAGTGCGGGCTGCATGTGCAGGTGCTGGGCCTCCGTCCCTTTCCTGATGGGTGCATCCCAGAGATGAGGTGCTAGCATTTGGGGTGGGCTGCAGTGGAGACCATGTCTGCACTCTCTGTGTGCAGCCTGGCCAC
The DNA here is from genome assembly GCA_003113815.1 of Sphenodon punctatus. NCBI lineage: Eukaryota > Metazoa > Chordata > Lepidosauria > Sphenodontia > Sphenodontidae > Sphenodon > Sphenodon punctatus. The sequence continues at coordinate 414,106 of QEPC01009399.1, read as the reverse complement.
CTGCATGAGCTGTCTGGTGGATGGGGGGCCCTGCCCTGACTGTTTCCTTCTTTGGCTGTGTCCACGGGGCCCGTGGGTACCAGCAGTCACGTGAGGTGGCTTATCACCACCTATTGGAACTCGGGCACCTTCCGTGGCCTCCAGCTGCCAACTATGGCTTGTTTGAGCCCACTGGAGTGGAGTTGGTGGCACTGGCTGATGTGTGGTCCCGAACCAATGTTCAGGTGGGGCTCGCCATGCTGGATCCGTTCGAGGCATACTACCTCATTGCCCACCACATTTTGGGGCTGAGCTAACGCCAGGGCATGCTTCAGTAGCCCCACTATGTGCACCTGGTTGGCTACCCCACCCCGGGCCCCTTTGTGACCCCCTGCAGCTGGCTGTGAGGCCCCCTGTGTCTTTGGAGCCCTGGATGCTGGCCACGCTGTGTGCTCCTGGCCCCCACCCTGCCGCTGTGAATCGCTGGCTGCTCCCTTCATGCTGTACCAGGCTCGCTGCTGTGCAGACTGGTTCCATGGGTTCCCCTGCCCCTGCATGTGCCTGCGGGCCCCCTCCATGGGCCCTCCCTGTCCTTTGCTGCAACTGGTGGTTGCCTCCATGGCTGGCCCCTCCCATGGATGTGTCCTGCTCTCCGAGATGGCTACTGTTTCCCCGTGTGCTGTTGTCCTTCCTTGTCCAGCCGGCCTCTCACCTGTGCCCGTGCCTCCCCCCCATTGTGTGACTCTGTGACCATGGGGGTCTGGGGCCCTTGGACTGCACCTTCCGGCTTTCTCCGGGGGGAGGGGGGTTGGATCACCTGTTCAGCGCTTTGGCTCCGGATCACCTTCATCCCAGTCAGCGGAGGCTCCCTGCCTACCTCCTGGACCATTCCTGGACTGCTGCGGGGCCGTTCCCTTTCCGTGTCCCCTCCCCCTCTGCCTGTTCTCAGCCCCTATGCCCCCCCACATGCCTGGGCTGCCTGTGTGACTGTTGGCTAGCCCTTGCCGCCTGCGATGTTGGTGGGGCTCTGGGTGCCGTTCCCCATGTCCTGCTCTGTCCCCGGGCTGGTCCCCTCCACTTCCCTGGCCGCAGGCTTCCCCCCCGCTTTGTCCATTGTGCAGTGTGTGTTGGCTGTCCCACTGTGTCCCCCCCCTTCCTTTCCCATATGGGTGTGTACACGCCTCGGTGTGTGTTTGTGGTGTGTGCCGCCTTGACCGCTCTCCTCCCTCCTCCCCCTCCCTTCTTGTTTCCCTTGTGTGGGCATTGTCTTTTGGCGCTTTTGGCTTCCTTTGCCCTCTGTTGGCCATGTCTGCCTCCCGCACCTCCCCGGTGTCTTCTGGGTGTTCTGACCACGGCCCAGAATCGGTGTCACATCTGTTGCACTGCCCTCGGCCATGGTCTGTCCATCCATCTCCCTGCCATGGTTCCACTCCCGTCATGTTTGTTCCAGACTTTCCTGGACCACGGGAGGGGGTTGGCCAGCTTGCCACTGCTGGGAATCCACTGTGGTGATCTGGGAGCACGTAACATCTGAAATCACCCAAAATTATTTTTCAAAGAATAAAAATGAAAATAAATTAAACAAATGCTGTTTGCTAATTCATTTGTTTTTGTTAACTTAGTTATGAAAAAAATGGGCTCCATTCATTTTCATAATTAATAAAACAATGTGAAAGTGCACACCCCTACTATACCTCCCTTTGGTATTTTGATTATTCTAGTTTTTTGGACCTCATTCGTTTTGGCAGTGCTATTAGGCTGGGTTGTTTGCATTTGTGAATGTGAATGTGATTGGTCCAAATGCAGCAACCATATAGGAATTATGAAATATATGGAATATGAAAGAACATATCCCTAGTCATGACTAAGATTGGCTATAAAGAGTTTGAAGACTTTGAGAAGACAATGTTGATTTGATTCCATGCAGTCTTTCTGCTTCCAGAAGATGCATCTGGGAGTGAATTATGGAGGAGCATGGAAACTTTTTGTGTCAAATGTCCTTGTGTAAAGTAATTAATCATGAAAGAAACAGAGAACAATCCCTTGTGTGAAAGAACCCAGACTGACAGATGGACGTTGTTTAAAACATATGCATTATGTCAGAAAACAGAACAAGCAGGCATAGAACTATAGTCCTGTGTTTTTTTATTTATATCTGCATTCGAGAGGAAGGGCAGATGCACTTTATAATTTAACAAGTTTTGTTTGGCAATGATTTACAGGAGAAGAAAATGGACTGGAAAATGTTTGCTACTCAAACTTCCTGATCCCTTCAAATGAGGTGGGTTTCAGAAAAGAAAGAGATGGCAATCTCTTCTGAAAAGAAAGCTATTCCACCCCAGCCAGGTCTCTGTGCTGTGCAAAATACATGATATAAGTCATGGTCAAAAAAAAAGAAAGGAATAATTAATTAACAGCATTTCACAGCTTGAGGATCAGGGAACCAAGAGCTCTAGTTGAGTAACTGCCTCTGAAAAATCTTCAGCCGAAGGAAAAAACAATAGCAACAAGAAGTATGAGCACAAAAGTTAGAGATGAGGGAATAATAGGGACAACTCCCTGTCCTTAATTGCGGTGCTCTTTTTAAGGTGTCCTGGGAGACATAATCCCTCTAGCTCTGGGTCTTTTCTAGCTACTCTTGGACAAAACCAATAGGTGCATGGTTGAAATACATCTACTACTGCTTATCTTTTCTATAGCATTACTAGGTGAACACAGTGCTTTATAGTCACAGATTTTCAGAGACGTGTTCCTGCCCGACAGGGCCAGCCTTACCCCAAGTGGGGCCCAGGGCAGGGAAGAAATGCAGGGCCCCATATCTTCTGCCGGCGGCAAAGCTGCTGTTGACGGCAAACCAAGGGTCTCTTCCTGATTCAGGGGGTTCTCCCCAGCCCGGGCGCAGCATGCTACTCAGGCCTGGGCTCGGGAATGGGCGGGGGGCACTCCCCTCCGCCCATGCCCAAGCCTGAGTGGCCATGACCGGATCACTTACCTCATCCACTGCTGGTGCTGGTGCCATCATCGCCGCCGCTGCCACCACCTCCACCACCTCCAGCCTAGAACCCACACCAGGCTCGCCCCCCCCCTCCGCTGCCTGGCACTGTCTTGGCAAGGGGAAATGAGGGAGAGAGAGGCAGAGGCCTCGCCTCTCCTTCATTTCCCCTGGCCAAAACAGTCAGGCAGGCAGTGGAGGAGGCCAGCGGCGTGACGGAGAAATGGGGCATCTGACTTCTTCTCCATGAAGGATGAAGCAGACACCCTGCCTCTCCCTCACTCTGTGGGTGCCCCCTCCCCACCTGTTAGTCTCTTGTCCAGACTCATGAGCACCCCTGTTATGGGGACTGTGGCATGTTCTAAGGACATGCAGAAGCTGCATAGGTTCTGCAAAGCACGCTGCACATGGGTGTTCTGGATCACGTCCAATGGGGAATTTCATTGATTTTCAATGGACCCCAAAAAGGGGGCCCTCATTTACAGGTGAGAAAATAAAAAAAAATAAAAAAAATAAAAATGAGTGATTTTCCCAAGGTTACAAAGGCCACCAATAGCAGAGAATTGAAGTTTGGCCACCCAAGACCCAGCCTAATGCTTGAAACAATGGGTGAAAACAGACATGCACGTTAATTATGCTTTAATACCATTTTAACACCGCTTTAACATTTCTTATACATGTTGCAGGGCTGTATTGATGCCCTACTATACAGCTCTACAACATCACTGAGAGTGAGTTCAGGGGAATCGAACAGTGATGAAGGTATTCACTCAAGGATAGAGTGACTTAAATCCATGATCTAGACCCTTACCTTCCTTCCCCCGTCTTGTGTACATCCTTTAAACACCCTTGCCCTAACTCCCACCCAGCCTGCAGAGCACTTACTCATTTTAAGTAAGCTCCACCCACACCTTAGCTAGACAGATGCTCTGTTTTAATAAAACCCAATTAAGTTCATGCATTTTGTTGAATGAATGGGTAAAACCCTTGATACCATCAAGGCCCCATCTTCAAAACCCTCCTTTTATATTTAATGTAGGGCTGAAACTCAGTCTTGATTTTCCTGAAGTTCTCACCGAGAATTATGGTTGTTGACTAGTTTTTTGTGAGAACTTATAATTGAGAAAATCCCAGTTGTCAACACTTTCTTGGTCAAGAATTTTTTTTGATATTCCATTTCCTGTTTACTGTTACCGTTTACTGTTACTGTTTACCATTACCATTAACCATGTACCATGGTTGTCTTGGTAAGGCACATGAACAAAATGGCTACCCTTTTCCAAAAGAGCAGCGACTGCCAGTGCCATCTTGGAAGAGGACTTTGCATGTGCAGAACTACAGTGGCCATTTTATGCATGCACATTACTAGGAAGACCACGGTGCATGGTAAACAGTAATGGTAAATGTTAAATGGTAATGGTAAACGGTATATTGAGAAAAATTCTCAACTGGGACGTTGAACCATTGGGTAATTTTAGACGTTACGCATTCCCAGATCACCACTATGGATCCCAAACCATGGAAAGTCGCCTAAACCCACCCATGGTTACACCGATCCTGGACTGTGGCAAGAACCCCCAGAAGTCACCAGGGTGGGGCAGGACACAGACATTTTTATTTATTTTATTTATTTTATTTATGTAAATTTTATATCCTGCCCCTCCTGCCCACAGGGCAGCCTGTGGCTGTGAACAACAGTATAAAAAAGTAAAACAATAAAACAATTTAAAACTTAAAAATACATAATACATGGGGGAAAAGACCCTCCCCCTCACCAAAAGCCTGGTGGAACAGACAGGTCTTACATAAACACAGAAATGACAGGAGAATGGGAACTAGCTGAGCCTCCTCCAGGAGTGAATTCCACAGCACAGGGGCGGCCACCAAAAAAGACCTAACATCAGTGGCCACCTGCCTCACCTGGGGACCCTCCAAAAAGGCCCCCACAGATGATCTCAAGGGATGCACAGGCACATGGGGAGTGAGGCAATCCTGCAGATAAGTAAGTCCCAGGCAGTGAAGGGCTTTAAAGGTTAAAACCAGCACACTGAACCTGGCTTGGTGCTTTATCGGCAGCCAGTGCAGAGCCCGGAGCACAGGTGTCATGTGGTCCCTGCAACCCACCCCTGTAAGGAGACGGGCTGCGGCATTCTGCACCAGTTGCAGCCTCCAAACCAGCTTCTCGGGCAGTCCCATGTAGAGCGTGTTGCAGTAATCCAGCCTCGAGGTGCTGAAGGCATGGATGACAGTGGCGAGTTCAGAGTCTGAGAGATATGGCCGAAGCCGCCAGACAAGATGTAACTGCCGAAAAGCACTCTCCGCCACAGCCACAACCTGAGATTCCAGGCTGAGCTGTAAATCGAGGAGCACACCCAGACTCTGCACTTCAGAGACCATGGGAGGGTGACACACACACCCCCAACAAGAGGAGATTCAGCCACCTTCAGGTCCCCCAAGCTGTCACCCATCAACATCACCTCCATCTTGTCAAGATTCAATTGCAGATGGCTCAACCTCATCCAAACCTCCACAGCTGACAGGCACTGGGAAAATAGGTAGACTTCATTACCAGGGTGGATGGAAAAGGGCAAACTAGGTCGACGGAAAAGGCCGACCAAGGGCAAAGGAATCCAAATGTGCCACAAGGCGCTGCCCACGCTAGGGAAACAGGAAGGGAGGGGGAAGAGGGAGAATGGCAAAGCCGCACACACACAACAGAGAGAAGGAAGCCCTGGACAGAGCAGAACAAAAACCACACACATGCTAGCGAGCATACACACAGCCAAAAGTGAAAGGAATGAAGGGGGGGGCACACAGGGGCACACAAGGGAACAACAACACTGGGAAAGGAACAGACAGACACTTAGGAAGAGATACGGAGACAGGGCACCCCACACAGCTAGGAGCAGCTGCACACAGGGGGGAATGGAGAAAACACACTGGGAAGCCCAGCAGACAGCGCCAAAGACACGGGAGCTGGGGGCGGGGGGTAGAGGTCAACAATGGGCAAAGAAACAGGAAGGGGAAAGGGCTGGAACAGAGCAGGACACAGGGGTAGGAACCCAAAACCCCAGGGAAAAGCCCCACAGGGGGTCGTTGTTCGGTTCATCCCCACTGGGAATCCACTGTGTTGAATTGGGACCGTGTAACGTCTGAAATCACCCAGCGCCAGCAGCTCAGGTCCTGTGGGATCAGGCAATACATAGTCAGCTGCAGGGGGCCACACCAGCTGACTAAGCTCCAACAGGCGGTAATAAGCAGCCCCACATGAATGCTGGTAGCCACGGGCCCAGAGGATGCAGCAGAAGAAGGAAATAGCCAGGGTATGGCCTTCTTCCACCAGACAGGTCTGGAAGCTGACCAAGGCACATACAGATAGAGCTGACACTGTTTCTGCTGCAGACCATGACACATGCAACCCCCTCAACTCTGAAATGCTCCCATCCAGAAAGGGACATAGGTCCAGCTCCTCTGCATGGAGCCAGCACTTGCAAGCGTTAGCCACATATCCAAAATGGTGAAGGCCTGAGCTCAGACACAAATAGGCATCAGGGAGGGTAGCTGGGCAGCACAGGAGCAGTTGTATGCACTGGGAATCCCACAGGTCAGCTAGAGCCATGGTCTCCGTGTAGATCCATCAATGCGGACCGGCTGCAGAACTGCAGAGCGAGAGCTCCGAGGCAGCAGTACTGGCCATAGTTAAGCTGGCAGAGGGTCTGAATAGCAAGGAAAGAGGGGTCCCACAAACCAAAGTAGGAAGAGGAAGCAACCAGGGTAGCTCCAAGGACACCCAATAAGGGTACAGGAAGCACTATAGAATTGCTAGAAAGTGATGCGTGGGGAGCGGACACAGCACAGCTGTAGGAACTGAAACCCAGGGATGGCCGACACACAGACAGCAGTGTTACACAGACAATGTACAACCAACCAACCACCACCCTCACATAGCCACCTACATGCCTGAGTCAAAGCCTCCCTCCCGAACCCCGCTATGCACAAGAACACATTAGCTCCCATATACGGAGAACACCAGACACCACGATACCTGCCTGCCAGTTGTAAGCGGGAGTCCAAGACTTACAGGTGGAGCACTCCCAGTACAGGTGAGTGGCCCCATGCCACCCAGACCACCTGTTACCGCATAGCCCACCACCAATAGGCAAAGTGCCACAGTACATGGCCCAACGGAAGACCACTGGCGGATGGGCATGTGCCGGCTACAGGCCCATTTTAGTGAGCCACAACCTGCAGCACATCAGCACTAGTGTGCCTAAGAGAAGTGTGCATGACAATGCCCAGTGCTCTTGAGACATTTACATGCTCAGTCCCTCGCTGTTACCCGCCATGGATGCCAACCAGTGGGGTGCCCGTTGGCTCTTACTGGAGATCATCGCTGAGCTGTACCGTCAGCACACCGAGCTCCAGCGGGTCACCATGGAGCTGCCCAAACTGTATGCCGGGGTCCAGGAATGCCTGACCCGTTTAGCTGTGTAACCAGCCTGCTCGCCCACCACAGGTGCCATCGCATCCAGGCCATGCACACGGCACTTAGGCAGTATGGGATTTACCGCAGGGCTGTGCTGATTGCACGTACCCATCCAGCAGCCCTCAGGGAAGCAGCTTCTTGCCACTACTGGAGGAGGGCGGCCCTCCCCAGCGCTGTCATACTCGCCATGTCCACTGAAATGCTCCTCTGGTGGGACAATGGTGGGACAATGCTGCTTAGAAAGTCCACTTCAGGATGGACCGGCATACCCTCCTGCAACTAGCAGAGCTCTTGCTTCCCTGACTGGAATGTCAGCACACCCCCATGCACTCCCCTATACTGATCGTGCAGCAGATGGGCATAGCAGTCTGGGCCCTGGCCACCCCGGATTCATGCCGTTCTGTGACACAACACTTTGGTGTGGGCCTGAATACCATCGCCTGCATAATCCATGATTTGTGTGAAGCTTTGGCGGTGATTCTTCTCGACTGCGTGATCCAGCTTGTGGATCAGGATGCTGCAATGGCTGGCTTCGGGGCTTCCAGGTTCCCTAACTGTCTGGGCGCTATCCATGGCACCCATATCGAGATCCTACATCCCCGCAACGATGATACAGACGAGCACATAAACAGGCACGGCTACCATTCATTGTAGCTCCAGGCTGTTGCTGACCATCAGGGCCGGTTCAAAGATATCTTCATCGGCCACTCTGGCCTCAGCCATGATGCCCGTATCTTTGCCATCTCCCTCCTCTTCACACAGATGTATGGGGAGACTTTGCCAACATGCGGAGATCGAGGGGGTGTTGATTCCTCTCTGCATAATTGGAGATCCAGCCTATCTGCTCCTCAGATGGCTCATGAAGGCCTGTCCAGTGGCCAAGAATCAAATGGAGTCCCTGTACAACACCCGGCTGTGTACCTCGAGGACCGTTGTAGAGAGGACCTTCGGTACCCTCAAGCAGAGATGGAGGTGCCTTGCAGGGTATCTGGATTTTGCTGTGGAGAACTCCGCCCTCATCATCGGTGCCTGCTGTGTGTTGCACAACATCTACGAGACCGATGGAGCCGCCTGGCGTATCCCCTGCCACAGCGACCACCTGGCCCTCTTCCGCTATATGTGAATGCGGCAAACCCCAGGGAGTACCGCTATGCCAAGCAGATATGAGCAGCTGTGATGAGGCACATATCCAGGGTGTCCCTGCCCTGAGTCTGCTGGGATGGCACCAGGGACAGTAGGCTGTGGATCCCCAGTATTCCCCAGTGGCTGTTAGCTGGATCCCCATTCCATTACCTGTGAGTGCTCCCTCCCCTCCGGGTCCCACTAGATACTTGCCCTGTGGCCCCTGAGGCTGAAGTGTGGAACCTGTGGCATAGCCGTGACCAACAGGGCCATATCCTGACCCAGTTCAAGCACGGTCCCCAACTTGAATAGCTAAGAATGACAGACATGATGGTTACAATGTCTAATGGTGTTTTTATTCTATTTACAGTGCTCTCAGTGCCCTACTTCCCCCTCCCCTTACCCCTTTCCCCAAACCATATTGCTTTCTGGGCGGACCTCTCCCTCACCTGACAGGCGGCTCGGTGGTTTGTGAGCTGTCCTTGACTGCGCTGTCATCCCTCTCCAGTGTTCCTTGGCTCTGGCACGGCTCCTGGATGTCCTGTGTGGCAGGGGTTGGGGGATGGACCAGGCTTGGAGCTGGCTGGTGCTGCTGCACCTGCCTGGCTGGCTACTGCCTTTTCATCCCCTGTGGGATGGGTAAGTGAATGCACGGCCCCTGTGGTCTTGTCTGCTGCAGCTGCGGTAAGATGGGCAATGGAGGTGGGATGGGTGGTGGGTGTGGGGCTGAAGTTGGTATGGTGCCTGGTGGTGCAGCTGCCATGATGTATGTGTTCATGGTGCCCGCGTGTAGCTGCAGTGAGGTGCCAATTTCAAGTGACCTGTCCAACTTTCTGGAGTGGTCTTCTCCCAGGCGGTCTATTGTTTGGGTCATTCTCTCGAATGCCTCCATTTGCCTGGTGTAATCTCTTCACTCCTGTTTCCAATCCTTCCGCATCTCTGCTAAAAGAGTAAGAGGTGCCTGTTCTTTCCCTCCACTTACTGTATGGCTCTGTCGGTGGCAGTTTCCATCCTGTCAATGGATGCTATCATGGCCTCCCCCTGCTGTGTGCTTGTTCACAGGATCTCCTCAGGAAGGTCCTCCCGGCGGCAGTGTACATGTGTCCTGTGCTTGCGCATCCTCTGGGTCGATGGAACAGGTTCCAGTCATGGACGGGATCCCTGTACGGACTGTGTCTCTGTGGGATATAGGTTGGATATGTTAGGTGGGACTCCAGTTAGCTGCACCTGTACCTCCCCAGGGCGGTGCTGGGAGGGGAGGGCTGGGATCCCATCCCTGCTGTCCCCCGTTCCCTTGGGTGGTCTGGTCCCCTCCCCTCCCTACATGTATCTGTGTCCTGCGACCCCGCCCTTGTTTCCTCTTGTTTATCCTCGGCTTCCTGCAGAGCCTTCCTGCAGCTGTGCTTTCCATTCCCCTACGGGCTCTGGGATCCATGTGTGCATTCCCATCCTCTCCCTCTTGGGTCAGATCCCTTGTTTCACCTCTAGGGATGGCCTCCCCCCTGCCTTCTCACCTTGCTGCTCCTGCTTCCCTTCCACCTCATCTGCCTGCTCCTCCTGCTGGTGTGGTTGTGAACCTGTGTGTAAAAGGACATGGTGGTGTGTCTCTGGGGTGCTTGTGTCCCTTCCCCCTTGTCCCTCCCAGCCACCCAGCCTCTCTCGGCCTCCTGCGGGCCCTGTCCCTTCCACTTACCTTGCATCTGTTCCACCACTCCCAGTGCACGCCCCCCCCATTACCACCTCTTCAACCGCCATCTCACCTGCAGTAATGGGGGGGGGGTGTTAGTTCAATTCCCTGTCTGTTTGTCCCCCCCCCAATTGCTGTGTCCATGCTGGTCCCTGTGTTTTCTTCTCCTTTTGCCTACCTTCTATGTCTTTCTCAGAGTCCTCCGTGCCCAGCTGCTCCATGGTGCTCTGCTGAGGGTGCTCCACTCATGTCCACTTGCTTAGGGTGACCAGGGTGTCATCGGACGCCCCCAACTCTGACATCAGTCTTGGGCTCCCCGTGCCTGTCCATGATGGGGGCCTGCTGCTCCCTGAGGTCCCGGGCTGTTCTTCTTCGGGTGGGGGGTCACCGGTGTGTGTGTGTGCACTTGGTGCTGCCATGGGTGGTGGTACGTCTTCCCTTGTCCGGCCCTGTGCCACAGCACTCCTTACCAGCCTGGGGGTCACAATAGAGCCCTTCATGTGCAGGATGTGGTCCAAGGCATCATAAGAGGGGGTTGTCCTTACTGCATGACCGGACTTCTTGTTATTGTTCTTTATGTTCTTGGACCCCCTCTTTAATTCCTTCACCTTGGACCTGCACTTTGTTGCTGATATTTGGTATCCTGCCTCTTCCATTTCCCTGACAATCTGATCGAAGATGTTCTCGTTCCCCTTGTTGACTGCCAGCTCTATCTGGTTTTCTAGGGACCCCCAGATCTTTATGAAGTCCTGTGTCTCCTTGTATCCCCACTGCCCCCCTCTCTTGTACCTCCATTTACCTCCAGCTCTGGTGCCACCTCCTCCGCTCCTGCCTCCTCTGCCTCCTCCCTGATGGTGTCCTGTAAGGGTTCTGGGGCTTGGGCTCTATTCCTGGTTTGTTAGTTGGACATGGGGGCTTAAGTTATTATTATTATTATTATTATTATTATTAACAAACATTTATATAGCGCCAGCAGTGTACATGGCACTTTACAAAGTAATAAAATAGACACGGTCCCTGCCCCTAGGGCTTACAATCTGAGCAACAGGAGCTGGGGGAGAGACATAGGAAGGGGAACAGAGGGAGAGACAAGGGGTCTAACATTCATGAAGATGCGAGGTCTCAAGTGCACGTACTTGGCTTGGTTACGATGAGAATGACAGCAGGCAGGTCCATGTGGCAAGGATAAGGGTAAACAGATCGTAGGTATAGGAATAGTGGCTCAGCAGGATAAAGAGTCAGACAGAGCAGAGCGGAAGAGGTGCGTTTTAAGGAGAGATTTGAAGGTATGAAGGGTGGGGGCAAGGCAGATGTGGACAGGGAGGGAGTTCCAGCCATGTGCTGTGATCTTTCTGTTTCGTCCCCCACTTCCTGCCCTCCCGCCCTCCCTCTGTGCCTGCCTGCATCCCTTCTACCCCCCGTCCATCCCCCCACCCATTGTGGTCTCCTTACCCATTTGCGAGGGGCCTCCTTCCCCTGTTTGGTATTCCCCTGTGGGGTGGCTTGCTGTGGATCCTGCAGGTACTGTTGCTGTTGCTCCATTGCGGTGTCTCTCCTCTCCTCTCCTCTCCCTTCCTGTTTGTTGTTTGGAATCCTCATTCCCCTGGTGCTGTGTGCCCTTTAAATATCCCTCCTTGTTCTGTTTGTTGGTTGTTGCCTGGCAACAATGCTGCGTGCATTCGCCATGACTGGAGATATTTGCCGTTCTGACATTACCTTTGGCTGATTTCCGGTGGGAATTGCATTGACCAAGGTACTGGAGGTGGTCCAGTCCCGAGCTCCAGAATCGTGGCTGGCTTTGGCCCCTAGTGGTAATTGACTTGGGTGAACATCTGGATGCTGTTGAACAGACGTTCAGGGCTCATTGGCCACTCTGGGGGTTTCTGTGTGATTCGGTGTGACTGACTATGATCTTGTGATGTCTGAAATTACCCATTATGAAGATTGTCCTAAGATTTCAGTAACAGTTCTTGATTCTTGCAAGATTTTCCTTTCCCCCATAATTTAATGAGAATTTGATGCTGACCAACACCTAATGGAACTGATTTCCTCAGCAAATGTGCTTTAGGGTAGAGCTGGAGGAAGGGGATAGGACAATCCTTACCTTATTCAGTCACTGTCCTTTCTTACGTAAAAGGATTCTGAGTGTAGCCCCTGTGCTCTTGCTCTGGATTGTTGCCTTCCTGCATCAGCCACACAAGCTCGTCCGCAAACCTGGGTCTGTTTGTTCCTCTGTACCTCTGGACTTTCCAACTGAGTTTTGGAACCACTATTTAACTTCAAACACAAGCCAGGTCATTAATTTAGAAGTGGCTCAAAGAGATACTGGATATTGGCTCTAAGGATACTGACAGGATGGAGAGGGTTCAGAGGAGGGCAACAAGGTTGAAAAGGGGATGGAGGGAAAAACCTGCCAGAAAGTACTCACAGAATTAGGAATGTTTAGTCTAGACAAAAACACAGTAAGGAAGGAGGCAGTGTGCAGAAATATTTACATCTTTCAATTATGTAAAAAGTTACTGTAAGCAAAATGTTGGCCAGTTTTCTCTGGCTGCTGATAGGACTAGAGCAGAGCTAAAACGGATAGCTCATTTGCTAACCTTGGGTAATACCTGCATTTTCAAGTCTCATCGCGGGTATTTGATGGGCTACACAATCACTGATTGGGTACCCCAATATCTGAAAAACTGGCTATTTCTGATACTGATTTTTCAATTTCCCAGTTACCAATCAGTAAATTTGGACAGAAACAAAAAAAAAGAAATTGACATTCCAGGATATTTGATACCTGAATTGATCTGGAGGAACTGATATTTTGGAGTCAATTTGGAGGTAGGAAATTTGATGGGCATTCTAATTTTTGCAGCTACTCAATTCAGCTCTAGACTAGAGGCAATGGGTTTTGATTAAAGGAGAAAATATTTAGACTAAATTTTAGGAAGATTTTACTACTTACCAGAACAGTCACACAGTGGAACAAATTGCCCAGAAAGGCTGGGGAGCCCTATTACTTGATGATTTTAAAAATAAGTTACACTGACATCTCCCAAGGATCTCCCAAGGGCTGTATAGATAGTATGGATTCTGCTTAATGGCAGGAGGCTGGGTTAAATAATAGGTGTGTGCAGCAGGCACATGATTTTTTTTGTTTGTTTTCTTTTTCATTTACAACCACACCCTGGTTTTTCAGGGGCTTTAAAAAAGTGTGTGCGCACACACACACACACTGGGTGATTTCAGATGTTACACGGTCCCGATTCACCACAGTGGATTCCCAGCGGTGGCGAACTGGCTAACCACCCCCCATGGTCAAGGAGAGCCCCAAACAGACATGATGGGAGCGGGACCACAGCAGGGAATCAGGTCACCAGAAAACGGCCCGGGGCAGCGCAACAGATGTTACGCCGATCCCAGGCCATGGTCAAAGCACTTGGAAGGTGCCGGGGTGGCCCGTCCCAGCTGCTGCTGCGTGCCCTTTAAATCTCACTCCCTGGCCTGTGTTGTTGCTCATTGCCTGACGCTACATGCTTTGTTCCCCGGCTGGGAATCATGTTGCTTGTTTCCAGCCGGTGGTTGCCGTTCAGTCGTTACTTTTTTTTGGTTCCTGGTGGGAATCACTTTGACCACGCTTTCGGAGACAGTCCGAGCCGGAGCTCTGGAAGCGTGGTTATTTTTGACCCCTGGTGGGTATTGACTGTGGTGAACATCTGGTGGCCGCGAAACAGACGTTCAGGGCGCTTTGGCCCCGCTGCGGGATTCACCGTGGTTCACTGTGATTGACTGTGATTTCGTAACGTCTGAAAATACCTCCCCACCCCCACACATTTGTATTTGTTTTTGTTTTTATTTATTCAAAATAATTGTAAAACTAAAAAAAAAGCACTGTGTATGAGCAAAATGGCCACCAACCCATTCGGTGCATGCACAGCCCTTTCCCAAAATGGCACTGGCATGTGCAGAACAGCCCTGGTGGCCATTCGTCTCATTCTCAGTGAGATCTTTTTTTCGTATCTTATTCTTAAGATTTTTAAGTATGAAAACGGAAGCTTTTTTTCTTCATTTTCATCTGTTTTTGATACCTTGGCTTATTGTTTGCGTAATTTAATTACTAAAATGAATGAGGCTTCATTTGTTTTAGTAATATTTTTTTTCAATTAACAAATTGCACACCCTTATTAGATAACTCTGTGATTCTAACGGATCCTATAGCTGTCCACTTTGCAATTCCGTATTCCCAACAAAAGAGTTGTCACATATCAAAGGTGTGCTGCATACAGCTGTGTTAAAATTTCTTTAAAAGCACAAAAAACTTTTACAATGGAAAATATATCCAACACAAATACAGGGATTGTTAGTAGCTACCCCCGAAAGAGTTCAGAAGTGCATTAATTACACTACAGGTTTTAACATTTTCAAATCAGTTTGCAAGTTTATATAAACCACACCACTCATGAGAGAGTTCAGTTTGGGAAGTGATTGCACTCTATGTTATGAGTTTCCCTTTTTATGCCATTCTGTCCCCCCTCTTGTTTAACATCTATATGCACTCATTAGGGGAGATCATGAGAGGGTTTCAGGGCATGCAGTGTCATCAGTATGCTGATGACACTCAGCTCAACCTCTCCTTTTCCATCAACCCAGGCCATGCAGGCTCTTTATTTTTGCAGTGCCTGTTGGCTGTGGGGGCTTGGATGAGGTTGAGCCATCTACAGCTGAATCCTGACAACACAGAGGTGATGTTGGTGGGTGAGGGCCTGGCGGTGGTTGGAGGGGGGTTGCCCTACCATGGTCCTGCAGGTATGGAGTCTGGGTGTGCTCCTCGATTCATGACTCAGCCTGGAATCTCAGGTTGTGGCCATGGTGGGGAGTGCATTTTGGCAGTTACATCTTGTCCGGCGGCTTCAGGCGTACCCCTCAGACTCTGACCTCACCACTGTCATCCATGTCTTCATCACCTTGAGGCTGGATTACTGCAATGCGCTCTACGTGGGGCTGCCCGAGAAGCTGGTCCGGAGGGCGGAGTAGGGTGGGGGAGGTGGGGTTTGGGTGGGAGGGTGTGTTTTTATTACTTGTTTTAAAATGTGTAGATTTATTTTAAAATATTATATTGTTGAATTTTATTTATTTTTTTGCATGTTGTTCATCGCCCCGAGCTGCCTTTGGGCAGGAGGCATGGAATATAAGTTTTGAATTAATAAATAAATAAAATAAATAAAATAAATCTCACTCTTAAGGAAAGAGGCTAAGAATCCTTTCCTAATGCTCCTCCTCTACTACCAAATACTTTAACATTAAGATTTATGTTCAGGACAGGGAAATGCATGAAAAAAGCACCCCAATTACACCTTTTGTCATTGTAACCACTTTTTGTCTTGTAACCGCTGCACCATAAACATCCAACTACATTCCTATCTCCTCAGAGTAGTCTCATGGAGGCCAATGGGGACTGACTCCGAAATAATTGTGTTCAGGATTGCACATGGCATCTTCTACCTGCTTCAAGGTGGTACTAGAGCTGAAAGGAAAAATCTCTGTGAGTGCTGATTCCAATGGAAAAAGCTCTTTTGCCTTCATCCGCATGAGGAGGAAATATACTGGCATTTTTGACATTTTCCTTGATTTTCCACCATTTTGGTAATTTATGGTATTTTTGGTAACTTCTGATATTATCGGTAATACCTGAAATTACCAAAATGGTGGAAAATAGTGGGAAATCACAGGAAGCGTCAAAAATGTCACTAGAGTGCCTCCTCACTCCCAAAATGTCAGTATTTCTCGATGGAATGGGAGCTCCTGCTCTCGCTTCAGGCCTACTGTGGTCCATGAAATAGCAGCAGCAGCTTTGGGCCAGAAAATTAATGCTCAAATGTTGCCTTGAGCATGGACTCACTGAGTGGCCTTCACTGCCAATATCTCTAACACTTAATTCTTTAATTGTAATATAGGAATAATAATAACGCCAACCTACTTTCGTGGCAGGCATGTTGTGGTCCTTAATCAGCACTGAAAGTCATGTATACTGTTGGTGCTGTGTAATTAGTAGAATTATGAATAAGACTACTGACATGGGTTTGCAGATTTCTATATCCTTCTGTCAGGAAGAGAAAATGTAAAATGCCACTGAAACTTTAGTAAAAGCCCATATGAAAAATACACTTTCAAAATGCAGGGGGTGGAGGGGAAGAAGGAAGATGTTTTGGAAAAATAGGTGGTTTTGTTCCTTGTCTATTTGACGTTTCCCCGTTTAATAAGTTTTGCTGCTCAAAAGACTATTAGTGCCCTCTAGCGGCATCTGGCAGATTTGTAGTGTCACCATAGTAAAGAAATCTGAAGTCTAAAAAATGTTCTTTTTCCCCCGCTTTTTCTTCCAAAATTAATGTACAATATTTGCTTAATTACTTAGAAGCTGTAGGATACAGGACTCCAAACAACAATACTAGAGGAAGAATGGAACCTTCTGCCACTAAAGATCATTTGTTAAATACATGTGAGGTTGTGCAAGTAGGGAAAGCATGGAGGAGAGGGGAGAGAGAAGTGGATTGGGAGTGTGGTTATTTTTGGGAAAGAGATCACATAGGCTGTGTGTGTGTGTGTGTGTGTGTGTGTGTGTGTGTAAAACCACACGGGATGGTGTCGCACTGCTGACACAACCTGGATTGAGATGGGAACCTGCCACGAACACGGCCAGAAATGACTCAGGCCACTGGCCACATGTGAGTATGACCGAGTGAGCTGTTCCACCGCCTGGGTGGCCTGGCCAGGCTGGGGCTATATCAGACATCCCCACACCACCCCCAGCACCTGCCCCCTGCCATTATGGGCAATCATGGTGGCCAATAACAGTCATGGTGGCCATGGCAGCCCGAACATGGAGGCCTGATCTGAGCCATGTCATGGCAGGCCAAAATAAATATTCTAGCCTGCTGTGGCCTGGTCGGGTAGGCCCTAGCCTGTACTGTTACTTAAACTATATGCCAAGATTAGAACCCGGGGTAGCCGTCAACGTGAACTGGTATACTCCAGGTTAACATCTGGCAGCCTTACACCACACAGGAAAAATTGGACCACAGCAGGTCTAAACAGGCCACTGTCACATCTGGTTTTACCCTGAGTGTGAGACTCTTGGATCCATGTATAAATATGTAAATAGTTATGTTTGTTTCTTTGCTACTTTAATGTTATGCAACTGTCCTAGTCCTAATTTCTAGCTTCACTGGGGATAATGGGTTTCTTTAAGGGGAGGACAGTTTTACAAGGCCTGAAGACTGCAGGAAACCCCTCAAGAAGTTGCAGTCCAGTTGCAGGAAGTGGCTTCTCCCCTGATTGAGTGGAGGGTCCCCCACCTCTCAGTAGCTTGATCTTGATTGTCTGGATCAAATATTGGAGTTTGGGCCCCAAAAGACACTGGTGAGGGCAGTTAGCAGCCACAGCTGAGCCACAGTGGGAGCTGTGGTCTAGCAGCAAAAGTGAAACTCAAAATAAAGCTAGATTTAAAAATAATAATATTTTTTTTTGCATCCTGAAAAAGTGTCTTGCTCCTATTTTCCTTTCTCTGCTACCATGTTACAACTGGTCAGATTGAGGGACATAGCTGTAAGCATTAGGAGATAGTTAAAATAGTGCTGTACATCTGGAGATGGTTTACAGCAGATGTGGGGAGCCTTCTCCTCTCTGTGGGATACTATGGGTGTTCACACAAGAGGGTGCCCCACATTCACCACCCCTTTGCCTCAGACTCACCGCCTGTCTGAATACAATCTGCCAGACATTTGCCTTGCATTGGACAGGGGCTGCCTCTTGGGGCATCACCCGCATACCTCACAGAGTAAGGGGCTCCCACTATTTCACCTCCAGTGTGAAAGGCCTCTGGCAGCCCCACCTGCATAAAGGTCCACCAGCACCATGGAAAAAGGCCACAGTGCCGGCAAAGATTGAAGGGGACCCCGCAGAGAAGGAGGAGGAGCAGCAGCATCCCTGATGTCCTATAGCTGCATCCCATGGTCTATCTTGAGCCTGGACCTGGCTTGAAATAGACCAGTCGGACATGGGTACTCCTTGCCAGGGAGAGCAGTGCTATGCTCCACAGCACAGACTCTCCCATGTCAATTTTGAGCTGGGAATTATTTCCCAGATTGACACTGACCAGTGATGCACTACCCGGCAAGAGTTGTCCCTCCATGTCAATTTCAAGTCAGAAGCCAATTGACATAGACATGAACCTTGCTGGCAAGCGCAGTGCATGGGGGGAGGGGGGTTCCTCAATGTAGATCACATCTCTGCAATCCCTAGCAAGGATCCCACCCCCACATCCCTTACTGGTCTATTTCAAGCTCGCTCCAAGCTTGAGAGAGGCCAGCACAGTGGGCATTTTTACACACACGTTAAAGTTCCGGATTTTTCAATCTTCTGGGTTTATAAGTCCACAAGTAAGTTCCGGATTCATTTTCATACGCACACACTGCCTTGAGGCAGTTCCTGGATTCATTCTTCACACAAACATTGCCCTGAGCCAGCTTAAAGTAGCCACAGCTGTAGATGTGACAGGCTGCCATGGAAACCAAGTGACCACAGCTGCCTGGAGCAAGGCAGTTTACCAGGAGAACATTTTACACACAAACATTCTGGGAGAAGTTCTACACAGAAGTTCAAAGAGATGGATGTTTAAGATCTGTGTGAGTGATTTAGACACACAGAAAGTTCAGAATGTAACAGCAAACATCCACGAGAAATGTGTGTGTAAAAACACACATTTGCAGCTAAGGGATGCAGCTAGGGAATGCTGGGGATGCAGCTAGGGGATGCTGGGGGTACAGCTGATAAGTGGGAGACCCGGAGCATGCATCCCTCCTCGCACCGCTCCAACAGAAGACTGGTGGTGGTGGTGGTGGTGACTTCCTCCATGGGACTAATCCTTCAAATCCAAGGATTCTGCCAATGCGATGGGATTCCCAGAGTGGAAACAGAGCAGGGGAAGAGAGATGGCTGCTTCCTGGCCCTCATCCCCAGAAGTGGCAGCAGCACAGTAACACCACAGATCCACCCCAGTTTCCTGCTGCTTCCCTTCCCATGTGAAAAAACCCTAGGTAAAACATTGAAACATCAGTGGTCTGTAGTGCTTCAAGTTTGGGAGTGTGAAGCAAGGCCTTTAGGGTACTGCTGAAACTTGTTGTTCAGAATAATTCATTTTTTACCAAGTATCTCAATATTTGACTTGATTTTACCAAGTAACGAAGGAATTGGCTTGGTACTCAGAAAATCCTTGAATGAGCAACATGCAGGGCTTTTCCTGCCCCTATTTAAGCGTACTCGGTCCTTGGAGATCGAACACTTAGAGCCGGTCCTTGGAAACTGGGAAATACTTGCAAATAATATTTTATTTACTATTCGGTTTAGCCCTCGTCTGTGTAGAGTCAATGCTCACTGGAAGGCTTGGGAAAGTCTGGGGGTCAGAAATAGCATTGGGAAACTTTCTGTGGAGGGGGATTCAGAAAGTCCGTAGGAGTACTCTGCAGGGGAATGGAGGGCGGGGGAGAGGAGAATCTGTCAGAATGGGGAAAACCCCACTATGGAGGAGATTGTAACCCACTGGTGTGCTCCGTACAGAGTGGCATGTCCAGAAAGCCCATCAGAGCACTGCAAGGGGATGGGGAGGAACCCACTGGAACCTTCTGCAAGGTGGCAGAGCAAGAAAACCATTGGAGTGTTCCGCAAGGAGACGAGGTCCACCAGAGAATGCTGAGGGATTATCTGCTCCTGCTCTGCAGGTCAGGCAAACAAGGAGAACTGGAGAAGTTGCTGCAGGCAGGATGAAAGAGAGAAGCAGGCCATAAATGGTTTGTATGGCAGAGTTTCTCCACTTCTAATTTACAGGCATTAATTTAGAATAATGGTAAAGTTTTATTTACAGTGCCAGCAATTTCTGACAAGGAATTGATGCTGAAACCAATCACAAGCAAATGTATTCAGTGAATTTGCCTGCTTTGAATTTGTCTGGATGAAGCAGATATCAAGCACTATTCATTAGAATTAAGGTTCCTCTGGCCAATTCAGTTGGTTTGGATACTTCATTTTGGTATTTTGGTTACGTCATTCTGGTACTATTCAACCTTCCCATACAACACTAGGATTCTCATTTTAATTTATTTTTTTAATTTATAAAACATTTTTATCCCATCGCTCCTGCCTGCAGGGCAGCTTTGTAACGTCTTGTGAGGTCTCATAAATTACAAAGGGAAAGTGAGATTTGTGGCCTTAGCTGAACTAATCATACTAGATTGGGCTGCACTTTCCCCCAAATTGTATAATATGAGTCTACATTTTACTTTGAGGCCAGGCTAGCAAAGGAAGTATTGTAAAATGACAATACATTTATGAATAAAGAGACATGAGACTTTTAGAATATAAAAATATATGCTAAGTTTACTTAAATATAAATAGAAAATATCAGTAGCTTACATAGAATGGTATTGGTAGCCAATCAAAGTTACATGATCTTAAAACATTTCTATTTTAAGAAAAAGCTTCTAAAAGCTTAACATATGCACAATTCATTGGCTCAAAGATATCAAGAATCATACATTACATTCTCCAGATCTTCCCTTAGTCTGCCATGATGTTAAGTGAGAAAGAAATCCAAGTATGTGGATTTTCAGTCTAAGGAAAGTCAGGCTGGCTCTCTCTTTAAAAGCAGCCTGCCTGCCAGGCTCACATTACCTGTGGAGTGTCATGCTGACATCAGCTACACGTCGGTCAGTAAGGAGATACACTGGATTCTAATAGGCTCTCTTAAAGAAACCAAACAGTGTTAGGCTTCCTTCAAGGTTTGGAATACCTCATATTTTTATCAAAGATAATTGTCAGATTAGAGAGAGAATAACCAAATCCTAAAGTTATTTCATCCATGAATTAAATAGATACGTTAGCTAGAAAAAACTAACAAGATACTCCTCTCAGTCTTGGAGATATCTTATGAATAGTACTATCTGTCATTTAGACACGTAAAGATAACATTCCAGACACCTAGTCTGAGAAAACTTAGGTTGGCCAGAGATAGGGGCCTCTTTATGGCCTGCCCTTTGGCTGTTTCCTTGGCAACAGTCAAAAGTTCATTTAGGAAGTTTGTGAAAAAAACCTTGGAATGTGGCTGAGGGGCCCAATCTGAACCTAGCTATTCACAAAAGCTGATTCTAAAAATCAATGTTGCAAAACACTAATCCAATACATTGAAACAGAAAGTTAACATATAAAAACTCAAAGTTAATACATTTGAAACACAGATGGCCAAAAATATATGCTTATAATAGGAAATACATGACAGCTTGGGGCGGCGGACAATGAATCAAAACAATAAAAAATTAAAAGCAATTTAAAAGTTAAAAATCCCATATGCGGGAGAAAAAAACAACTACGCACCAACCCCCCCCTTACAATCCTACACGCACACACACCCACCCGCCAAAAGTCTTGCGGAATAGCCAGGTCTTACACAAACATCAAAATGACAATAGACTGGGGGCCAACCAAGCTGCCTCTGGGAGCAAGTTCTATAGCACAGGGGCAGCCACTGAAAAAGATCTAACATCTGTGGCCATGCATCTTGCCCAGCGAACCTCCAAAAAGGCTCCCACGAATGATCTCAGGGGTCGCACGGACACATGGGGAGTGAGGCGGTCCTGCATATAAGCATGGCCCAGCCCTTGAAGGTCTTTAAAAGTCCAAACCAGCACCTTGAACTTAGCCCGGTGTTTTATAGGCAGCCAGTGCAGAGCCCGGAGCACAGGTGTCATGTGCTCCCTGCGGACCACCCCCATAAGGAGATGGGCTGAAGCATTCTGCACCAGCTGCAGCCTTCGGACCAGCTTCTCGGGAAGCCGCACATAGAGCGCATTGCAGTAATCCAGCCTTGAGGTGATGAAAGCATGGATGACAGTTTCAAGGTCAGAGTCTGAGAGATACGACCGAAGCCGCCGGACAAGATGTAACTGCCGAAACACACTCTCTGCCATGGTCACAACCTGATATTCTAGGCTGAGCTGTGAATTGAAGAGCACACCCAGACTCTGCACCTGAGAGAACATGGGAGGGTGAACCCTCCCCTACAAGAGGAGATTCAACCACTCCCAGGCCCCCCAAGCCCTCGCCCCCCCAACATCAGCTCTGTCTTGTCAGGATTCAGCTGCAGATGGCTCAACCTCATCCAAGCCCTCACAGCTGACAGGAAGTGGGAAAATAAGGAGACTGTATGGCATGGGTCCATGGAAAAAGAGAAGTAGAGCTGAGTGTAGGCAGCATACTGATGACACTTCATGTCCTGAAACCCTCTCATGGCCTTGCTCCTTCTCCCTATCTTTCTGCCATCATTTCCCACCACCTTCACTTACCTCAAAGTCTCATCATGCTCCCTAAAGTGCCTTTGCTAGTGCTAAAGCGAGTATCCTCAAAAATGGCTATACCAACTGAATTAGTGGTATCCAATTCAACAAAAAAAAAGATTGGGTAGTTTTCAGTACCTAAAATGGTATCTGATTGGGTATCCAAAATATTGATTTCTGGTCCTGGATTTCAGAAATTTTGGGGGGTGTTTTTCAGATTTTGGGGTATTTTGGGTTACTTGAAAACTAGGACCGCTTTTAAGCTATTGGTGCACACTCGCAGCAAGAAATTATGTGCCTTGGAAAATGGCTGCAGATGGGGTTTACACGTGTGCAGATGCGCCATATCACCAGTCGCGCATTCTTTAAAGCTGCTAATTAAATACCTCGATATCTACGCACGTCTAAACCCTGCCCGCAAGCCATTTTCCAAGGTGTGTGATTTCCTGCCATGAGTGTGAGCCACTCATCTAAAAGCGGTCTAAAAAACAAAGGTTTTGTCTTTGCCAGCGCATCCTGAATGAGAGAAGACAATGTTAAGTAGATTTAAATGTCTGCACTCTTTATTCAAATCACTGATTCACTTTCTGATTAGGCTAGGTGGAGTAATTGTCTATACGATTTGGGTACAGTACCTCAAACTAACGTTAAACATAACCTCAGGGGTTCGCCCGATAAACCCTTCCCCTATTAACCAAAACAATGTCTTCCCATCACCCTGTGCTGTAGCCATGGGGAGGGGGACAAAGTCCTTTTGGACCAAAGTAAGGAGGAAGGTGCCCACAGGTTGGGGACCATACCTCTCCCTGCCACCCCCGTGAGTCACTCCTCCCAGGGAGGTTATCCCACTGCTTGCCATACCCTGCTTTTGTGGTAGGTGTCACCTCCCATCTCTTATGGAGATGCCTCCTACTTTATCAATTTTCTACTAACCTTTGACAGCCTGCCACTAAGGGGCTGTGAGTGTTATGAGCCTGTCCCCCACCTAACCTGCCATCTGTCCAAATCCACTAGCTTGTCTTTCAGGGTGAGTAGGTACAAATCATTACCAGCTGGGGACAGATGGACTCCATCGCTGTGAAAAAAACCTCAGGCTTCTTATGCAAGATGGCATGATGGCTGAGCCAAAGTACTACCCAGAAAAGCATTACCCAGAAAAGTAGGCTAGCAAGAGTGGGACAATTGGTGAGGTTGCAGCTCATCTGCATACGCTCCCAGCATCCTCGGCTGTCATCGCTCGAGGACACCACGACTCTCCTGGGGCTTGGCCTTCCTGCCGCCCCAAGCTCCACCGACCAGCGGGCCGAAAAGCGCGCGCCTAAAGGCGCGCGCCTTACAGGTACTTTTCTCCATTTCTTTTCTACTGTACTTCCCCCTCCTATCTTACTCACTAACATGTCTGCCCTATTTTCTCGCCTTTTCTTTCCCTCCTCTCCTTCTCCTCTTCCTGTCCATCTTTTTCTTCCTCTACTTTTCTCCTCCCAGCTTCTTCCTCCCCCCAACCGATCACCACTCTCTAACCTCCCCCATACATCCTTTGCTCCCTTGGCTACTTTCTCTCATTGCTCCCCTTCCACTCCTGTCTCTAGCCTTCCTCGATGCTCCCCTTCTCCCAATCTTATCCCTATTCCTCCTGTCTCTAGCCTACCACGACGCTCCCCTTCTCCCAATCTTATCCCTATTCCTTGCCTCCCCCCTCATCAACTACCATTTTTCTGCTCCCTCTGGAACTGTCGCTCATCTATCAGTAAAGCTCCCTATATCCATGATCTTTTCCTCTCTCGCTCCCTCCAGCTCCTTGCCCTTACTGAAACTTGGATCACTCCCTCGGACTCTGTCACGCCTGCTACCCTCTCCTGTGGGGGTCTCTCCTTCTCTCACCAACCCCGCCCTGAAGGACGGGGTGGTGGGGTGGGCCTCCTTCTTGCTAAATCCTGTCAGTTCCAACCAATTTCTCCTCCCCCCTCTCTCTCCTTCCATACCTTTGAGGCTCACTCCGTGCGCCTCTACTCCCCCCTCCATCTACGTGTTGCTGTCATCTACCGTCCCCCTGGTCCTCTCTCTTCCTTTCTTTCTGACTTTGAGTCCTGGCTCACTTTCTTCCTCTCTGTTGATATCCCCACTCTCATCCTTGGTGACTTCAACATTCATGTTGATGACCCATCTCAGCCCTCAGTCTCTCGCTTCCTCTCCCTAGCCTCCTCCTTCAACCTCCACCTTTGGACCAACTCCCCCACCCATACTAATGGCCATTCTCTTGATCTTGTCCTCTCTAGAAACTGCTCTGTCGCTGATCTCTCCTTCGATCCTCATCCTATATCAGACCACTTCCTTGCCTCTTTCAACATTTCCCACTGTCCCCCCTCCTCTTCCCCTTCTCTACGCCCCTTCCGTGACCTTCAAGCTATTGATCCCCTGGACTTTGCCTCCTCTCTCTCTCCCCTTCTTCCTACAGTCTTCTCTTCCTCCTCCCCTGACTCCGCTGTCTCTGCTCTCAACGCCTCTCTCTCCTCCACACTTGACTCCCATGCCCCTCTCTCTTCCCGCCCTGCCTTCTCCCACAACCCCCGTCCTTGGCTCACCCCTAGTATCCGCCACCTCCGTTCTTGCACTCGTGCTGCTGAACGACTCTGGCGCAAATCCCATTCTCACGCTGACTTCCTTCACTTCAAATTCTGTCTCTCCACCCTTACTTCTGCTATCTCCCTTGCTAGACAACACTACTATGCCTCCCGCATTGAGTCCTGTTCTCGGGACCCTCGCCGCCTGTTCTCTACCTTTGACTCCCTCCTCAAGCCTCCCTGTCCTCCCCCTCCTTCTTCCCTTTCTGCTCAGGATCTTGCCTCCTTCTTCACCTCCAAGATAGACAAGATCCGCCTCGACATCGCTTCCCACTCCTCTCTTCCCACTCCCACCCCTCTCCCTCCTCCCCCTCCTTCTCTCATGTCCTCCTTCTCCCCTGCCTCCCTTAAGGAAATCTCCTCTCTGCTCTCCTCCTCCAACCCTTCCACTTGCCCCCTTGATCCCATTCCTTCCCGCCTCCTCACCTCCATTACTCCCACTGTCGCCCCTTCCTTCCTGCACATCATCAACCTCTCCCTCTCTACTGGCTCTTTCCCTTCTGCCTTCAAACATGCCACAGTCTCTCCTATTCTCAAAAAGTCCACTCTTGACCCCTCTGACCCTTCTAGCTATCGTCCTGTCTCACTCCTTCCTTTTGCTTCCAAGCTGCTTGAACGTGTTGTCTACTCCCGCTGCCTTGACTTCCTATCCTCCAACTCCTCCCTTGACCCCCTCCAATCTGGCTTCCGCCCCCTTCATTCTACTGAAACTGCTCTCGCTAAGATCACCAACGATCTTCTGGTGGCTAAATCTAAACGTCTCTATTCCATTCTTGTCCTCCTTGATCTCTCTGCTGCCTTCGATACTGTTGACCACTCACTCTTGCTGGATTCCCTTCACTCCCTTGGCTTTTGTGGCTCTGTCCATAACTGGTTCTCCTCCTACCTCTCTGACCGCTCCTTTAATGTGTCTCTCTCCAACTCCGCCTCCTCCTCCTTCCCCCTCTCAGTTGGTGTTCCTCAAGGCTCTGTTCTTGGCCCTCTCCTCTTCTCGATCTATACCTCATCCTTAGGCAAACTCATTGCCTCCCATGGCTTCCAATACCACCTCTATGCTGATGACACTCAACTCTATCTCTCTACTCCCTCTCTCTCTCCCTCTGTTCAAGCTCGTCTCATCAACTGTCTCTCTGACATCTCTACCTGGATGTCTCAACGTCAACTCAAACTCAACATGGCTAAAACTGAACTCCTTATCTTCCCCCCTCATCCTTCCTCTCCTTCCTCACTGTCAATAACTATTGATGGAGTCACCATCCTGCCTGTCCCCCAAGCCCGTAGCCTAGGCTTCATCTTTGACTCAGCCCTTTCTTTTAAACCCTACATTGACTCTGTTGCTAAATCCTGTCGCTTCTCCCTCCATAACATTGCTAAGATTCGCCCTTTTCTCTCTGTCTCGTCTGCCAAAACTCTTGTTCATGCTCTGGTCATCTCTCGCCTCGATTACTGTAACCTCCTTCTCACTGGCCTTCCCCGGTCTCACCTTTCTCCCCTCATCTCTGTCCAAAACTCTGCTGCCAGGGTCATCTACCTCGCCAGTCGCTTCGACCATGTGCAGCCCCTCCTCTCTTCGCTTCACTGGCTTCCCCTTCCTGAACGAATCCTGCACAAGCTCCTAGTCTTCACCTATAAAGCTCTTCACAACCTTGCTCCCCCCTACCTCTCTGCACTTATCGCCCTCCATACTCCAGCCCGTGCACTTCGCTCCTCCTCTGTCCCTTCTCTCACCCTTCCACGCCTTCCCTGCTCCCCTAAGCGCCTTCGTCCCTTCTCACTTGCTGCCCCCCATGCCTGGAACTCCCTCCCTGTCCACATCCGCCTTGCCCCCTCCCTTCATACCTTCAAATCTCTCCTTAAAACTCACCTCTTTCGCTCTGCTCTGTCTGACTCTTTATCCTGCTGAGCCACTATTCCTATACCTACGATCGGTTTACCCTTATCCTTGCAACATGGACCTGCCTGCTGTCATTCTCATCGTAACCAAGCCAAGTACGTGCACTTGAGACCTCGCATCTTCATGAATGTTAGACCCCTTGTCTTTCCCTCTGTTCCCCTTCCTAAGTCTCTCCCCCAGCTCCTGTCTCTCAGATTGTAAGCCCTAGGGGCAGGGACCGTGTCTATTTTATTACTTTGTAAAGTGCCAGGTACACTGCTGGCGCTATATAAATGTTTGTTAATAATAATAATAATAATTGCTCCAGAAGACAATCCTCCCAAAAAGTGCAACTGCATGAAGATATCCAAAAGAAAAACCAACAGTAGTATACCCACAGCATGACCCACCATCAGCAGTGAAAGCATCACTTTATCAATATGCCAACCAAGAAGTGCCCCAAAATGCAGACTAGCAAGAAACATTCGCTCAAGCAGAATACAACAACCTCTACAAAACAGTCTGTAACTGCCTGGAGAAATAAATCCCACCCAAAAAAGCCAGCAAGCGCAGGCCCCAGCAGCAGTCACAACATTAACAAACCAGACATTCACTCCCCCTACTCTAGGGGCACCCCCTTCCACGGCACGGCATTGTTACAATGGTAACTTAAACTGACCCAAGCAAGCATCAGAAGTGGAGCCAGGCAGAGAGATACCACCCTCATGGTGCCAAATGCAAACCAAGCAACAGGCAGCAATGTGGCACCCAATTATTTTAAAAAATAAAAATAAAAATTGCATGGCATGGTAAAGGGTAACATAACCCCCATCCCCCAGCATTGGCCCTATGGATAGTCCAGGCCAAGCCATGCTAACCCAGGCTAGGTCAGGCATCCCTCTCCCCCACAGTCTATAACTTACAGATCCAGCAGCACTGTAGCATAAAGCCCAGCCAAATTTACCAAAGAGAATGGCTGCAGTGAAGACACTTTTATTTTGCCCTGCCAGCCAATTCAAAAGCTGACCATCTGACTTGGCCAGCTAATCAAACTTGCCATCTGGCTTACCATCACATCACTAAATTGTCCCTTCCTATATCCCCTTCCTATCAAATATGACACTAAATTTCATTTCCAGAAGAAACTTAACTATCCACCAATCCCCCACCGTGTGCAGTGATTTCCTAAGTTTCTGAAGTTTTCTGAATAACGACCTTGGTCCTTGGAACTTTGGAATTCGACCTTTCTGAACCAAATATCTTAATTTTCTGCAAATTCCGGTTTTCGAAAGAGTTCGTTTCAGCCTTAGTTTGCATATTTGAGGAGGTCTGAGGCCCGGGCAGGGAAAGCCTGCATCATCACACCCTGGTATATCACATATGCTGTAGTCCAGTTGGACCAGTTCCTGTCAGCCTTGGGGTGCTTAAAGCACTCATTCTTTTTATCACCTTGGTCAGCTGGGTCAACTATGGGGTCACTGAAGAGGAGGGGAAAGAGATCTATGTACTTCCCCCTCCAAATCTGCACCCTAGTGGCTGGAAAGAAGGTGTTCCCCCAATGGGTGCAGACACACCTGAATATCCAACCCCCCCAGGGGGGTGCTTCACAGGCACCACCCCCTACATCTGGCCCCACACCAGGGTGGTGGTGAGTGGGAACCAGACCTGGAGCGCCTGCTCAGCCTGGGGTGAAGGGCCACCCGAGCCTGTCAACCTCTGAATTGGGGCTGGGGGGGGGGCAGATCATGGGACCCATGCACCATTCCACCACAATAGCTGGGTGGGAGACTCACTGGCATCCGTTGACTGTGCACCACCCCCAACTCACGCCATGGCTGCTGAGGAAGTCCCAGTGGCAGGAATCAACACTCCGGGATGCCACACACTAGGTGCATGGGCTGGTCCGGGGGGGGACACATCTGGAGGCAGTGCATAGTTGGCACACTAGTCGGCCATGGCTTGGATTACCTGCTCCAAGGCTCGTGTCCTTCGCAGAACTTCATTGTCCTCCTGTCCCTGGGTTCCTGAAGCCCAGCTTACTCTGGTTGTGGCTGGTCTGGGGTGGTGCCAGTAGCAGGTCAGCTCTACCTCCCACAGGGGGTGGATGCCAAGCCAACCACAGAGCATCTGCAGGCCGGGTAGCCCACGAGGGCCTTCCTTTCCTGCCTCTGGTCTTCTGCGGTCTTCCCATGCTATTGGAGTGGGGTGGGGAGTAGCAGGGATGGCCCTTACATGACCCTCAATGTGACTAGTTGCCAGAGGCCTAGGTTGTCACTGTCCTTGGGGTGGTGCTGGTTGAAAGTCAGATGGGGAGAAAACTGTGGCTTGCTCACTGTTGGAGTTGTTAGGCCGTGCTGTGATCTCTGCTCTGACACGCTCGCTGCTGCTTGTTGAGCTCCTGCCCTGGAATGCAGCAGGAGCAAGCACTGTGTTGGAACCCCAGCCCTCTGGGTGCGGTGCTCCAATCATTTTGCTCTCATTTTGTGCCAGCCAGCCAGGACTTCCTGGCTACCCTGGGCCGGGTACATATTCTTCTAACTGCACTGACCTTGCTGCTTCCAGCCCACACTTCAACAAGGGTGCCACTTACAGGTGAGGGTTTTCAATTCCCAGTCCTGCCTGAATTCTGGTATTGTGAAGCCTGCCAAGAGACCCTGTCACTGCCAGGAGGCACATGAAGTGCCATTTTTGGATACCCAAAATGGTTCCTGAAAACATGAATATTTCCCCTTGCTACCAAATCAGGTACCCATTTCAGCTCTAGTCCTTAGCCCTTTTTTCAATGTTCATCTCCAATACTTGGAACTCCTTTTCTGAACATGTATGCTCTTGGGGTGTGCAGAAATGACTCCATTTATAGGGATGTGCGAACAGACAGAACTTCAGATTTTTGGACATTCGGTCTGAAAACTTAGTTCAGGTTCGTGGGTCTGGTCCTGTGGAGCTCAGACCCCCAGGATGTTCAGAAAGTTCAGTCATGGCAGAGGCTTGGGGCACTACAGGGGTGCCTGTGGGGCATGGCATTCCATCAGAAACACAGCAGAAGCAGAAGCAGCAGCAGCAGCAGCAGAGACCGGGAAGGCTTGGGGTTTGGCACCCCGGGTTTCCCAGGCAGGCAGGCTCAGTGCTTGGCCCCCGGGGGTGCACATGGGGGCATGACTGGCCATCTGAGACCCAGAAGCAGCAGCAGCAGCAGCAGCAGAGGCCGTGTGTTGCAGGTTGGCTGGCATTGGTGGAGCAGCGGCAGAGGCCAGACCAGGCCTCAGTGGCTGGCACCCCTACTTGGCAGGGCATTGCAAGGTGGCTGGCATCGGGGGAGCATTTTCAGACAGTGAAGAGGAACAACAGACCTCCCTGCTTTGAACGTAGGCTGGCTGGCATTGGTAGAGCATTGGCAAACAGTAAAGTGGAACGACAGCCCTCCCTGTCTGCAACCTAGGCCCCAGAACCCTGATGATGGGTCCTGAGGCTGGAGTGGCTGCTTCTTGATTCAGTGGAATGCCAGCTCCCCATGAGCGGAATGATGGCCCCAGAGTCCTGATGGTGGGTCCTGGGACTAGAGTGGCAGCTTCTTGATGAAATGGAATGACAGTTCTCCCTGCCTGTAACATAGGCCCCAGAACCCTGACAGTGGATCCTGGGGATGGAGTGTCTGGCTGTTTCTTAATGCATTGGAATGATGGCTCCCTGTGATCGGAATGACGGTCCCAGAACCCTGATGTTGAGTCCTGGGACAGGAGTGGCAGTTTCTGGATGCAGTGAATGGAAAGCCCACCCTGCCTGGAATGTAGGCCCCAGAACCCTAATGGTGGGTCCTGGAGCTTGAGTGGCTGGCTGTTTTTTGATGCGGTGGAATGACATCTCCCCATGGGAGGAATGATAGCCCAGAACCCTAACGGTGGTTCCTGGGGATGGAATGGCTGACTGTTTCTTGATGCAGTGAAATGACAGCTCCCTGTGAGTGGAATGATGGCCCCAGAACCCTGATGGTTGGTCCTGAGGCTGGAGGCAGCTTCTAGATGATGTGGATGGACAACCCTTCCTGCCTGTAACATAGGTCCCAGAACCCTGATGGTTGGACCTGGGACTGGAGTGGCTGCTTCTTGATGCTGGGTATAACATCTAAATCTATCTAATCTAATCTAAATAAATGAAACTATGGAGGTAAATGTGTGGAAATAAATAGGTGAAATAGGAGTAGGATGGAAATGGATTGGGAGGAACACAAACTGCTGGGAGAGGGAGAGTTCTGAAAATGCCTGATGACTGGATCAGTGGTTATCTCAGAAGGAATTGGAAGGGGGGAGTGCAATTACGTTTTTTACATTACTTGCATAGAGGAGTAGCGGCAGAGGCCCGGCCAGGGCTTGGTGACTGGCACCCCTACTCGGCTGGGCATTGCAGGCTGCTGGCATTGGTGGAGCAGACGCCCGGCCACGTCTTGGTGGCTGGCACCCCAACTTGGCCAGGCATTGTAGACTGCCAGGCATCAGTGGACTAGCGGCAGAGGCCCGGCCAGGTCTTGGTGGCTGGCACCCCTACTTGGCTGGGTGTTGCAGGCTGGCATCATACTCGACTGAGCTCAAGAAGCTCTACTGAAAATTGGACAAGCCTTGCCCAGTGGTGAATCTTGTGGACACCCAGCCCCTGCCCACTGGTGCACTCATATGAGCTATGTCCATCTACAAGAGTGAGGAGAGAATGGCTGACATGCAGTACCAGCAGCAGCAGAGGCCCGGCCAGGTCTTGGTGGCTGGCAACCGTATTAGGCCAGGTGTTGTAGGCTTGCATCCTACTCGCCGGATCTGAACAAGCTCTTCTGCCAACAGGTCAAGCCTTGCCCAGTGGTGAATCATGTGGCCACCCCGTAGCAGACATTGGATTGCCAGGGCACAATACCCATGGCATAGCAGAGGCAGCATTTGCAGAAGCAGCAGACATTGGATTGCCCAGGCACATTACCTGTGGCACAGCAGAGGCAGCATTGGCATCAGTGGCAGACATTGGATTGCCCAGTCTCAGAACCCATGGCACAGACAGCAGAGGCAGCATTGGCAGCAGTGGCAGACATTGGATTTCCCAGTCTCAGAACCCATGGCAAATCAGAGGTGGCATTGGCAGCAGAAGCATAGATAGAATGGCCAGGGCACAGAGCCTGATCTTGGAAACCTGGGAGGGCAGGCGGGCAGACAGGCAGCATGCCATGAGCATCAGAAGGCAGGCTGAGGTAGGCTTTGATCTTGGCAACCTGGACGGGCAGGAAGACAGGCAGCGTGGCATGAGCATCAGAAGGCAGGCTGAGGCAAGCTTTGATCTTGGCAACCTGGGTGGGCAGGCAGACAGGCAACATGGCATGAGAGGCAGTAAGGAAGGCAGGCTGGGACCTTGGCAGGGCACTCAGGTAAGGTGGCAAAGACTCTGCTGTATGAGAGAGAGCCAGTCAGATAGGCGGGCCAAGATCATCTCATCAGAGGCTGACTGGCAGGATTACAGCTTTCCAATGCCACCCAACGTCATGAGGTCAGTCAGATAGTCTGGCTGGGGCCATCTAGTCAGAGAGAGAGAGAGAGAGAGAGAGAGAGAGAGAGAGAGAGAGAGAGGCAGGACGGGCACCGGGCATTGGGAGGGAGGGACAGAACCTCAGCACAGCAGCAGCAGCACAGATTGAGTAGGAGCCCCATCCCAAGACTGCCCCTGGCATGGGATGGCGTGTACCACTACAAAATCAATCCATGTCCAGGGGCAGCTCGGGGAATCCCAGAAGCAGAAGGTTGACCTTGATAAGAAGCAACTGCGCCACC
Source organism: Sphenodon punctatus (assembly GCA_003113815.1). NCBI lineage: Eukaryota > Metazoa > Chordata > Lepidosauria > Sphenodontia > Sphenodontidae > Sphenodon > Sphenodon punctatus. The sequence goes on along the minus strand of QEPC01009399.1, from coordinate 381,174 downwards.
AACTTGGCCTCCAGTCTCAGGTGGTGTGGCGAGCAAATGTCCCCCAGCATAGAAAACACCCTCTTGATGGGGACACTGGTTGGTGGCCACCAGGACAAGAGACTCTTGCCCACTTTGGACAGGCCATCCATATGTTGGTTTTGCTGACCCACTAGGCCAAGGGATAGCTGCTGGGCTTGATGCACGGCTCCTCCTCCAGGTAGCTCTCCACTGCTGCTAAGACGCTTTCATACTCCCTCGCATATCTCTGCTTGGGCACCACCTCCACCACTGTCCTCAGCCATGCTGCCTGCCCTGCTGTGCACGGGCCCATGCTTGTCAGAGTAGTCTGCACATATGAGCTGCTGCTGCTGGCAATAGGGGTGCTACTCCTGCTCAGCCTGCTGCTGGTGCCACTACAGCTAGGGCTGGGGGCAGGAATAGACCCTGCCAGCTGAAAGGGGTGGCTGCTCCCACTTCCACATCCCCAGGGGTGTCCTGCTGCTGCTGCCGTGCACTCTCCAGAGTCCGCTCTGCCTGCTGTACCCTCCCCACCAGGTCACCCTTCCAGTGCCCATAGAGTGCTGTCTGGTGTGCCACGCTGCCCTTGAACCTGGGGTCCATCACGGTTGCCATAATGTATTCCTCCCACTGCAGGAGCTCATCAAACCGCACCTTCAGCCATGCCTTCAGCTGCCACACCAGGACAACCACCTCATCCACCAACTTCCTGCCCTGAGGACCACAATCCACCCAAAAACAAGAGTTTGCGACAAGGCCCTCTCTCTACCAAGAAACTTGGATAGTACAACACTGATAAACAACAAGAAGGACCCACAACTGTAATGAAAAAAATACTAATGTGTTTAATATCAGAGGAAAAAATATACCCCTCATACATAAAATAATTATATTGAATATGAAAGACACATATTAACATATTATACTAATAAAAATATATACATCATGCTAAACAAACCTCATCATATTATTGGACATATATGGTATCAAAAACTAATATAAGAAGAAAAATCAAGCATGTCCAAAGTGTGCTCCTTTAATACAATGAGCTCAAATACATGTTCAGATGCGTTTCGGGGACATAGCCCCTTCCTCAGTGGACAAACATCCAATAAAAGCAGCAAATTCCAAATGTGTTCAGATCTGCAGGAAATTAAGCCTATCTCTTTACATATGTGGCTGCCACCTCTTTTGGGGCAAAGGTTGCTGCAGGTGTACTTGCCACAAATTACACACCAAACACAGAAAGAGAAGGCTTTGCTTCTCACTCTGGCACTGGCTGTATGTTCCTCGAGTAATAAAAAGGAAAACCATTTGAACCTCTCTAGCTCAAAATCTGCTCATATGCTGTTTTTTGTCTGTTCAATCCCACCCATGGAGAATCTCCTCCAGCCTCCTGAGGAGACTCTGGACCAGAGGGGTCACCTGGCTGATGGTGGCCATGGAGGAGCTGATGGTCTCTGTCACAGCCAGGAATGGTCTGAGGAAGAAGACCGTGTGAGCCAGGATCTCCCATTCTGACCCATAATAACCTGTAGGTGCCCTGCTGTCCATCACCAGTTGAACCTGATGGAAGGCAGCTTTCTGCTTAAGAAGCCGCTCGAGCATCAGGAATGTGGAGAAATTCCATTGGGTGGACATATCTTGCAGCAGCTGGTGCACTGGGGAGCCTTACTTCGCCTGCTTTGCCCGGAGGAGGTCACTGCCCATCACGTTCCAGTTGAAGAAACTGGCCAGTTTCCTCCCCCACTAGATCAGGGAACTAAGGGTACCTGCCCCAATCCCCTTTTCACCTATGTCCAGAGCATTCCTGACCACCAGTTGAAGGGTCTGCGTGGTGCAATGGATGCTGGTGCTGGTGAAGCCCCCCTCGCAGACTACCCTCAATATGTTGGCCGCGTTGTGCGTCACCACACACCCATTGATGAAGGGCACACCTGGCGTGACCCACTCCCTCACCATGGCGGTCAGGACTGCCTCAATGTTCCAAGACTTGTGGGGGCCATTCATTACAACTGCCTGAAGCAGGACCCACCTATACCTTGCTTAGGGACCCCTCGTTCCACTGCCAAATGCTGCCTCCAGGTCCTGCCACCAGTGCACCGTCACTGCCAGGTAGGGGTGCTTCGCCTTCCTATTCGACCACAGGTCTGTAGTGAAGTGGACGGTGGCACCCCCAGCCCTTGACAGCTACTCCCTCACTCGCTCCTTTAAAGCCTGGTACAAGGCTGGCACCACCTGCCAACTCAGGGTGGTGTGCAACTGCTGCTTAAACTGGGGAGCCAGGAAGCCAATCAGGTGCCTAAACCCCATGTCCCCAACCACCGAGAAGGGCTTCCCATCCAGCGCTATCATTTCCCCCAACATGCGCGTGGCTTTCAGTTGAAAGCCACACCGCCCTCCACATCCTGAAGCTGTTGATGGACTTGGTGGCTACCCCCACCCCAGCTCCTCCATGGTGCACTGACGTTGCTGCTGCTGCTCCCCCCTAGCAGTGATACCGCTCCTGCTGCTAGAGGCAGCTGTTCGAGCAGGATTCTTGCCCGCTGATGGAGGAGGATGACTGTCCACTGCAGTTGGGAACCCGCTGGTATCCACTGCCCTTGCCTGCCCACTTAGCAGCACAGCGCTGTGGCATCCGTTGAGGTGCCACTCCATGGCAGTTGTGCCAAGGTTGGTGAGCACCTGCCCATGCTTCATCACCTTCTGGCACAAAGTGCACTGCACCTCCCTGGGATCATCCACGTGCACCAACTTAAAGTGTGCCCCGATGGAGAGTCTTTTGCCTCTCTTGCCTTCTGGCCCACACTGGGTGATGCTCCACTGACAGCACTTATTTCCACCACAGGATAACTCTCTCCTGGCGCTGGCTGTAGAAATGGGTCTGGTTAGTGTTTGGGGCAGCCAGGTAGAAGCTGTAGTTAGATCATTGGGATTGTCGAGAGAAGCCCTGGAGCCCTTGGGCCCCAGGGATGCCCTGTCTCTTATCAGGAGGAAGATCCAGGACCAGGAGATACAAACGGAGGCGTCCTTGCTGTCCGCCCAGAGGGTCGCACCCAACTATCCGCTGGGTGGTCCTATGGGTGTGGGGAATAGCTATCTCTACTTGTGGTGGAATTTTAATAAACGTAGGGCCTTTGCATGTTTCCATTGTGGTGTTTGCCCCTCCGCCCTTTTGGAGGGATGATATAGAGGCATACTTAGGTTAGAAAGATTCTGCCAGCCATGTGACCTTCCGGAGATGGATTCTTGTGAACATGTTTTCTTTTGTTGTACAACTCTAAAGGGGCCTAGAGGTAGCTTGTTGAGTAAATTCATCCAGGACTCCCTTGACCAAGGGGTCATGGTGAGGAAATTTCTTAATGGAGTAGATTCGCTCTTGTCAAGGACGGTAGCTAGATATTGCCAGATTTTCATACGTTTAAGAGCAATCCAGTCTGCTCAGGATGAGGGAGGGAAAGGAGGGCAGTTGTTGGACAGCAACAGGTCATAGGGCCATGTTGTTGAGCTTACTACTATACCGGCAGTATCTTAGTTCTATCCCTTTCCTAGAGCAGGTGCAGTATCGAGTATATATGGTACACACATACCCCTGATGGGTTGAGGAATATTATAGGATTTATGTTGTCCTGGTTAACAGCCCGGCCAGGGCTGGTGTAGTCCAGTGGGGGAATTTGGAATATGTTACAAGGGTCAAGGGTCTCCTGTGCCTAAGCTCTGTGAAGAGCTAGGGATTAAGTGTTGGGGTGGGAGGGGGGGGATAGCAGTTTATTATAGTGGGTTAAGGGTTTTGTATGCATATGGCGATTCGGTACTAGCTATTGTGGCTGGGAATTATTATCTATGTATATGTATATTTTGTATATTCTGTGTTAAAACCTATGGTTAAACAATAAGCATAATTGATTGCCAGACAGCACTGATGGGAGAGGCAGAACATGGTGGTGACACAGCTCTTTGAGGGACAGCCTCATCACCAGACATCTCCTCCACAGGACTAATGTCTGCCTCACTGTCCTCAATCTGAGTGATGTCCCGTGAAGGGGAGTACTAGGACCCGAAGGCTGATCGACTGCCCACCATGCTGCTGCCACTCTCCCTGTGCCTCCTATATCTGCTGCTGCTGCTGCTGCAGCTCCTCCTCTTCTCCATGCTGCCATTGCCCGGGGATCGGGCCCTGCTTCTAGCAGCTGGGGTGAGATCCACCAGCCCTGGACTGCTGGGGATCACCTCAATAATGGGAGTTGGTGACATTGGTGGCCCTGGAGGAACATCCAACCCCAAAGCACCTGCACCTGCAGCCACAGTAGAGACTGCCCCAGCCTACTGGAATGCAGACCTTCCAGTGCCCTACGTGGCAGTGGAGGATGCTGGCAGGAGACGCCTCCGAACCACACCCTGTGCCACTGCTGGTAGCCTCTGAATCCTGAATTCCAAAATCAGACTTGTACAATTTGGAGCATGGGGATGGGTTTGGGATGCTGCTGATGCCTGCTACCACACTGCTGGCACGGCCCCTGCCACCTCTGCCACATGCCCCATTGCCTGCCTTACAGGCAGAAGACTGGCCTCTTCTGACTCCCTTCTCCATTTTTCCTTTTCAAATTATTCAGAGGAAGATTTTATATTTTTAAAATGTATTTATTTAATGAAAATTTGAATATTACATATATCTACTACACTAAGTCTAACTGCTATTAACTATTCTAAAACCTATGGAACTAAATGGAATATTTTTTAATATCTACAAAGGTCTAGTCCTATAAACACACTATAAAATATTAAAACTGAATCGCTACACTGAATTATAGAAATGTCTCTATAATTAAGCTAACTCCTACAACTATCTATCTATACTAGTAACTAATATCTATCTATATTACACAGTGATGGGGCGGCGGAACATAGACAGCTCACACCAAACAACAAAGGAAGGGGTAAAAAACTGAAATGAAACTTAAATCAATCTAATCCTACTCTAAATAAATCCAAAAACAGGGGAAGGGAATCAGGGATGGAATATGGGCAGGCTGACTGCTATTCCAAGTCTCTCCACCCCTGGCACCAGGAAGTCTGCTCCTCAGCTGCCCCCCCCCCTGGACCTGCCAGCCAGGTTTTTCCCGCCCGAATACTAGGGATGGGCGAACAGAACGGAGTTCGGAAATTTGGTTCAGTTCAGTTCCGTTTGAAATTCGAGTTCGGAAATTCGGTTCAGTTCAGTTTGGTTTGAAATTTGACTTCAGTTCAGAAGTTCAATTCGGTTGACCGAACAGACTGAGTTCAGTCAAATTCCAAACTTCCGAACCAAGTTCGGTCATTCTAAACCAGGTTTTTTGGTGTGTGTTGCCACTAGGGATGGGCGAACAGAATGGAGTTCAGAACTTCGGTTTGGTTCGGTTTGAAATTCGAGTTCGGTTCGGAAGTTCAGTTCGGTCAACTGAACAGAGTTCGGTCCGAACTCTGAAATTCCGAACTGCGTTCACCCATCCCTACCGAATAAGGCCAAACTCATCCCAACGCGGCCAAACTGTTCGGGGGGGTTGGCATTCGGTTCAGACGATTGGTTCGGACATCTGAACTGGCTGAGTATGGGCCGAACTCTGAACGTCCAAACCATGTTCGCACATTCCTATCATTTTTTTTTGTTTACAAAAAGTCCTTGAGGTATATTGAAATTTTAAAAATCTACACGCCAATGGCCATTCTGCGCATGCAAAGACATGTTTCAAAATGGTACTAACAGCATTGGCATGATTTTGGAAAAGGACAGTTGGTCTGCACTTGTGCAGACTGACTGCCCTTTCCCATAATGATGCCAATGCTGCTGGCACCAATTTGGAATAGGGTATGCATGCACGAATGATCCAGCAGCCATTTTGGGCATGCACTGTGATTTTTTAAATGGCATTGGCAGCATCAACACCATTTCGTAAAAGGACTGTGCATGTGCAGAATGGCCCATTGGCCATTTTGCACATGCAGGTTTTTTTAAATTATTTTAATCGAATATCAAAGTGATCAAAATCAAAAACACAAAATACTAAAGTAAATAAAACATCAAAGAAAACTAAGCAAGCATACAGATTTCACAGTGGTGACCAAAACAGTTTGGGTGTTTGTTCAAGGAAAGGAATATGCCATAAGTTGGCTTTAGAGCTATGTGCAGCTGTTTGACCCCACCCGTTATAGTAAATTGATGCAGCTTCACAGTGTTAGGAAACTCTACAACTCTGTGGAGGTTTTCATGACCCCCCTGTGCTGTTTTTGTTTCTTTGTCATTTCTTTTTATTAAAAATAAGTAATAATAAACAAAAATCAGTGTGCATATGCAAAACGGCCAGTAGGGCCATTCTGCACATGTGCACCATTTTCCAAAATGGCGTTGGCAGCATCAACACCATTTTGGAAAAGGGCGACAACCAGACTAATCTGTGCATGTGAAGACGTCCTGTCATTTTCCAAAATGGTGCCTACACTGCCAGAGTCTTTTGAGGTAATGGTGGCCATTGTGCACATTCACAGTGATTGTTTTATTTATTTATTTTTATTTTTGCTTTGTCCATTGTCGTTACCCATCTGTAGTTTTCATGTTCTAGGTGCTAAACTGAATGGGGCCTCGTTCATGTTAGTAATTCGATTAAACAACAACGAATGCACACCCCAATACACTGTTTCCCCCTCACTTTATTCCTCCCCAGTGGAAAACAACCAGGCAGAGTGGTTCCTCTGTTGTCCCACATTCCCATTCCCCATTTTTTTTGCAGTTGGTTAACATTTCTGGATATAAAGGGGGCTAGACTTGATCCTTGAAGGCCCTTCCATCCATAAAATTCTATAATCCTATGAGTCTGAAACTGGAGAGGCAGTGCGTTGAGCCTTTCCTTTTATGAAATTAATCATTTTGATGGGGGGAAGGGGAAATGCCAACACATTCTGAACATACGACTTCCCTTTCTTCCTACCAGCTATGGAATATCACTTGCTTGTTGTCGGTCAATGCAGTTTCTTATTCTCTAGCTCATGGAAATAGACGTGCAGTCTGAGTCGCCTCTTGAGCTTCCGAACAACCACCTGGTGAATAGGATCTCTTCACCTGCCACTTTTTATTATTATTTCACTCCTCGAAATATTGAGCTGGAAAAATCCTCCTTTCCTGCTCCAATCCTACGAATGGGTTATTTTCCTTCCTTACTCTTCACATAAAATGTGCAGCATGCTGTACCGTATATAGACTATTCTCTGCCTTCTCTGCCGCTCACATGCTCTATGCCTTTGTCCTTCATTGTTCAGATTGGAGCCAAGTGCAGATGTTATTAATCTACAATCGAGACTAAGCCCCCGAAGGATCAAGCTCTCCAGTTAAGTTCCTTTTTATGCCTAAACTAAGTGGCATGGTGACAATGGCCCTTTAAGTACTCCTGAATGAAGAGCAGTATTACTTAAACCTGATATGTGAAAATGCTCACTGCATCTTCAAAGGAAAAACTTCCAACTACTACTTACTATGTCTGATAATAACGCTCCTCTATCTCTCTCAGAATTCCTTTTTTACAGGTACCGTAGGCAGGCATCAGTTCTACTCTCTGCTCTACAAACACTCCTTTCTTAGAGAAATAACACTATTTTGCCTTCCTCCCTCCATAAAAAACCTACTTCCAGACAGGAAGTAGGTTGCCCTGGGAGACATGCAGACAGCTCACAGAGTGTCCCTCCTGTGCTACGGAGAAAGGTGCTGACTGTTGATTTACTATATCTCATCTCCCCCTAGAGCAGGAGGAGTCTCTAGTTCATCTTGCCAGATGTCAAGTCATGTGGCGCTAATGCAAAAGGAGAGAAACAAATCCATTTAACATCATGGCTTTTATGAAGGAGAAAGCAAAATGTCACCATTCTCTCTTGTTTTCCTGCCAGGGACAAAAGAAATCAACTCTGTGACTCCCTTTCCATGTTCAAAGCAATGTACTTTTGTACTGAATTGGGGCCACTGTTCAGTACTGGGATAGACCAAGTTACTTTACTCTAATAAAGTGCAACTACTGCAAAATAACTCAAAGCAAGCCCTCTGCCGAGTTATCTCAAGTGAAAGGCCCCTGGGGTTTCCTAGAGGCTATGAAAAAAGGGATATAGACAAGTGGAACTGATTTTCAATATTTATTTTATTTCCTTACAGCGGTAGGTGTAAGGAAGTTAAAGACACAACTGCTGTCCGTTATAAACAGGGGACTGGATGAAGCCCCAATATTGAGGAAACTGTTTGACCTCCACTTCCAAAAAATTATCCATGGGTTATATTTGTGAGGACCATCATAACATAAAAACAATTTATTTGTAAGCCACATGGCCAAACAAATTCAGCAACAATTTCAACAACAACAACAAATACATAAACAAAAAGGAAAATATAAGCTCATAGTCATGGACATACAGCAGTTAAAACAATAGCCCCAATAAAAACAGTTGATGTGTAACTATACAATATATGCTACCTGACACATAGTCAAAGGACGTAAACACCAAATAACCCAAGGTTAATTATCCAAATATACTCTTGTTTGCGCACATAAAGTAACCTAGGGTAAATAAATGAATCCAATATACCACCCTCCACTGTTGAAGGCCCATCTCAGTACCCCATATTCCAAAATCACAGGTAGTCAGGCGGGGAACCCAACTCTTCCTGCAATATGTCAGGATTATCACTAATATCCAGCCCACTTAACTGATCATAATTATCCCTCAGTTTAGCTGTCCTCAAAGGGAAAACCGCCTTAGCTTTATATCTTACCATATTAGAGTCACCCAGTATCAGTGGGAGAAGGGAAGTTGGTCCCAGGAACAAGGGCGCGGGGAAGGGCACCCGGAGTGCCAAAGGCCGGAAAGGGGTGGCATGAGACACGGGGTTCACCCAGCACCACGCTCGGTGGCAGGCAAGTGGCCAAGATGCCCATCAGGATAATGGTTGGACCTTAGATCCTACACAAGGATCAGACTCCTATCATCATAGGGTGCCAAACAGAGACTGGCCCCTGGACCGAGAGCTTTGCTGTGTGACTTGCTTACTGCCTTCCTGACCCCTGAGCCCTTCCTCCCTTCCTGCCTGACCGAAAGAGTGCCATTGGAGACTGCATGACCGGTGAGTGGATGATTCCTTTTCTACCCTGTGGAGGGTCTGTGTGAGCGAGAGAGTGAGTGTCTGAGTGCGAGGATCTGCCCCTCCCCTCCGGGGATCTTTCCTTCTCTTGTGAGTGTTTGATCATTTCTCCACTCCCCCCATACTCCCCAGGACCCTGACCTCCTATCCGCACGTTGGACCTTGCACCCCCCTATTTCCCCTTGTGGTGTGATTGGTGGCCTTGGGTGGTTGAACGGTGGTTCAACCACCCAAGGCCACCAATCACACCACAAGGGGAAATAGGGGGGTGCAAGGTCCAACGTGCGGATAGGAGGTCAGGGTCCTGGGGAGTATGGGGGGAGTGGAGAAATGATCAAACACTCACAAGAGAAGGAAAGATCCCCGGAGGGGAGGGGCAGATCCTCGCACTCAGACACTCACTCTCTCGCTCACACAGACCCTCCACAGGGTAGAAAAGGAATCATCCACTCACCGGTCATGCAGTCTCCAATGGCACTCTTTCGGTCAGGCAGGAAGGGAGGAAGGGCTCAGGGGTCAGGAAGGCAGTAAGCAAGTCACACAGCAAAGCTCTCGGTCCAGGGGCCAGTCTCTGATCACCAGCTCCGTTTGTGCTGAGGCGCCGGCGTTTATGCTGCTGGCCATGCCCCCTCTGCGTGCCACGAGGCCCTGTGAGCATCGTAGCGGCGCTAACCTTTCTCCTGCATCCTGTGGGGCTTGCACAGGGGATCCCGGGGCTGAAGCCGTCAAAGAGGCTGGGGGGGATTCCCCTGACGTGCCGGGATTTCCTGCTGGGGCCACAGCGTTGGATGGCCTTGGGGCCAGCATTGTCTTTTGGCGGCCCCTCAGTGAGTACCCACAGCACCTGGAGGCGGGGCCATATCTCACATTCAGCAAAAACATTAACTGCTGCAATGCAGGTCTGGAGTAGTCCCAACAAATTTCGGTCTGCAATTGGCTTCGTAAATTTCCATAAATGAGGCATATCAAAACATAATGCCTAAGATCTTCCACCTCTAGACTGCATGGACAGATTCGCTCTCCATAAGGAGTTCCATGATATCTCCCCTGTAGGAAAGATGAGTACATAGTAGATTTATAAAGACCTTCCTAAAGGAAGGGTCTGTTAGATTATGGACATATAATGCCCCACCCCTTGCAGGTTTGATATATTTATACCTGGGAGAAATAAGGGATCTAGAGACCAAAGACCTCTGCTCTTGTCTGTAAATATCCTGAGCATGTTTCTTAATCAGTTTGATAACAAATCTGATTTCATTACCATTAAAGAAGGTCTCGGAGAAACCTAAACGCAGAAAACAGGACTTGACTTTGGACCACCAAAAATCCATACCACATTCACTGTCACCCAACTTTTCAATAACAGCCAGGGCCAACAGGGAGAGGGGGACCATCATATGTGCAAAGTTTTAAGAAGATCCAGTCAGATAATAAAAAGTTATCACTGTTGAAAAGTTAATTGGTTGTGGTCAAATTGCACAGTGTCCCCATTATTTTGAACTATGGCAATCTCCTCCCTCTGGATGCGTTGAGCCCTGAGACTTCACAGACTTGTAGTCAGAGATCTACACCAAGTGCTGCTGGAATCTGAGAGTGTTTCATGCAGCCAAAACCAAGTTGTTATAGAATAAAAAATCAGTTCTGCTGGGGACTCACTGCCACATCCCTCCCACATGCTCTGCTGGTTTCAAGCTCTGCGAGTTGCCCCCACCAGTGCTAGTGCCTAGTTGCAAGCCCTTGGTTACCATGACTGTCCAGGCAGGACCAGAGTCAAGAGGGGAGCAGCCAGCCTGTTCCCGGCTGTGTGTCATGGGTGGCAGCCTGGCAGACTCTCCCCGCACCAACGAGCCTCTTGACCCAGGGATGCATCTCCACTGGAGCGGAGCTCGTGGAAGCCTGGGGTAGCCTCCTCTGGGCAGCGGCTTGACTCCGGGTCAGCTGCAGCTACAGAGATGCCTGAGCTGAGGAGCGGCCACTGCTGCCTCATTCATGCCTGAGCTGGGGGACAGCAGTGAAAAGAGCTGGGGCTGCTGGCCACCACCACCTGCACAAGATTCCCAAGCCCTGACCCAACCCCCAGTCCCTGATCCTACACCCCCTGCACAACATCCCCAACTGTGACCCAACCCCCAAGCCCCCCACTCTTACCTCCCACCCCAGCACAAGATCCCTAAGACCATACTAGACCCCCCCCTAGCCTTTGCTTCTACCCCCACACCCACACAACATCCCCAGCTCCAGCCCCACTCCACTCTTACCTGTCAAATCTCCAGATACGGGGGAGGGGGTTTGACAGGCCAGGCTGGGTGGGGGCCTTTCCAAGTCTGTGGCCACCACTGCATCTCCATCTCTTCTCAGCCCTGCTCGAGGAGTGGGAGAAACCTAGTGTGCTGCGACAGCGGCAGAGAAAGGCCCAGGGGAGGTGGAGGTCACCACAATAACAGTGGTACTAGCGGGTGCTGGCCGGGGCCTCTCTCTCCCTCTAATCTGGGGATCTGTGTAGAGCATGAACACAGGATCGTTACTTGGATATGAGGGTAACAGGAGGGGAGGGAACAAGGAAAGGGGGTGACTTGGCTGCGGGGTGGTGAAGGAAGCAAGGGTGGGGGGGGTCGCTTGGCTGGGGAGGCAGGAAGCAAGGTCCAGGGTGGCTTGGCTGTGGGGAGGGGGAGCAAGCAACCACCCTGGCTGTCTTCTAGGGATGTGTGAATGCGGTTCGGGCGTTCGGTGTTGGGCCCAAACTAGGCCCGTTTGGACAGCCGAACCGAATGGCAAAACCTAACGTGGAAGCAGCCAAACAGTTTGTCCATGTTCGGGTGAGTTTGGCAGCGTTCGGGCTGGAAAAACATGACTGGAAGGCCAGGGGGGGAAGTTGAGGAGCAGACTTCCTGGTGCAAGGGGTGGAGAGGCTTGGACTAGCAGTCAGCCTGCCCAATCGCCATCCCTCTTTTCCTCAGACCCCTGGTTTTGCAGTCTGTGATTGGCATGGGGATAGGCTGCACAGAGCCAGTGGGGCTTGTGGTAAGGCAGGCGCTGAGGTGGAAAAATACAGAAAGCCCAGCTAAGAACAGTTATGAAGTGTGCTGTGGGTCAGCAAGAAGGAACATTACTGATAAGAATGAACAGGATGGGCCTGAGAGTAGAATGGAACAAAGTAACAAAAGTCATTGCCCTCCCCCCTTCCAATTCCTTCTGAGCTAGTCACTCGTCCTGTCAGCGGGTGTTTTGAGAAGTCTCCCTCTCCTGGCAGTTTGTGTTTCTAAATCTGTTGCCATCCTCCTCCTCTTTCACCCATTCCCACACATTTAGCTCCATGGTTTCATTTATTTAGATTAGATTAGATAGATTTAGTTGTTATTTTTATTTTTGTACCCCTCCCTGTGTTCTTTCTCCCTACCCTTCATTGAATCCTTCCCTTCTTCAACTATATATTCCATCCCTGATTCCCTTCTCCTGTTTTTGACATTTCTGTTTTGTACCCCCCCCTGTGTTGTTTTTTGTGAGCTGTCTGTTTCCCTTCCCCCCCCCCCATCCTGATGGATGGATGTGTGTGTGTGTTTATATATATATATATATATATATATATATATATATATATATATATATATATATATATATATATATATATATAAAAAATCTTTGGGTAGGAGAAATTGAGAAGGGAAGCAGGAGAGGCTGGTCTGCTACCCATTAGGCAGGCAATGGGACATGTGGCAGAGGTATTGGGGTTGTTCCAGCAGAGTGGCAGAAGGCAGTAGCCCAAACCCATCACCACTCCCAAAACTCCACAGGCCCGATTTTGGACATCAGTCTTCCGAGGCTCCCAGCAGTGGCACTAGCTGGGGTGTGGTTCAACGATGCCTCTTGCCAGCGTCCTCCACTGCCAGGCAGGGCACTGGAAGGCCTGCAGTCCAGGAGGCTGCAGTTGTCTCTACTTACCTACAAGAGTAGGTGCAGGTGCTCAGGGACAGGTCTTAAATTCACCATGGGCCACCGTCGTCCCCCATTATTGAGGCGATCCCCAGCAGTCCAGGGCTGGTGGATACCACCCCAGCTGCTAGAGATAGGGCCCGATCCCTGGGCAATGGAAGCACAGAGAGAAGCAGCAGTAGCAGCAGTTGCAGCAGCTATAGGGGGCACAGGGAGAGTGACATCAGCATGGTTGGCAGTCCATCAGCCTCAGGGTTCCAGTACTCCCCTTCGTGGGACATATCTCAGATTGGGGACAGCGAGACAGACACTAGTCCTGCGGAGGAGTTGTCTGGAGGTGAGGTGATGGCTGTCCCTCCGAGAGCTGTGTTGCCACCATGTTCTGCCCCTCCTATCAGCGCTGGCAGTCGTGAGTCACCCAGTGTGGGCCAGAAGGCAGGAGGGGGCAAAAAATCCTTCATCCGGGTGCATTTTAAGTTGGTGTGGGCGGATGATCCCAGGGAGGTGAAGTGCAGTTTGTGCCAGAAGGTGGTGAAGTGTGGACAGGTGCTAACCAACCTTGGAACAACTGCCATGGTGAGGCACCTTAAGGGATGCCACAGCACCGTGCTGCTAAGTAGGTAGGCAGGGGCAATGGACACCAGTCGGTTCCCGACTGCAGTGGCCAGTCGTCCGCCTCCATCAGCGAGCAAGCGTCCTGCTCAAAGACTAACAGCTGCCTCTAGCAGCAGGAGTGGTATTGCTGTTTGGGGAGAGCAGCAGGAGCAGCAGCAGAAGCAGAAGCAGCATCAGTCCACCATGGATGAGTTCGTCTGGGGGCAGCTGCCAAGTCCATTGGCAGCTGCAGGTCGTGGAGGGCGGCGCGGCGTAGGTTTCACCTGAAAGCCACGCACATGTTGAGGGAAATGATCACCCTGGATGGGCAGCCCTTCCCAGTGGTTGGGGACATGAGGTTCAGGCACCTGATTGGGTTCCTGTCCCCCCAGTTTAAGCTGCCATCGTGTACCACCCTGAGTCAGCAGGTGGTGCCAGCCTTGTACCAGGCTTTAGCAGAGTGGGTGAGGGAGTAGCTGGCCAGTTTCTTTAACTGGACCATGAAGATCAGTGACTTCCTTTGGGTAAAGCAGGGTGAGAAAGGCTCCCCAGTACACCAGCTGGTGTAGGATGTGTCCACACGGTGGAATTCTATGTTCCTGATGCTTGAGCGGCTTCTTGAGCAGAAAGCCGCCTTGCATCAGGTGCAACTGGTGACAGATAGCGGGGCATCTCCAGGGTACTATGGGGTGGAAAGGGAGATCCTGGCGCACGCGGTCTTTGTTTTGAGATCATTCCTGGTCTTGATGGAGATCATCAGCTCATCCACGGCTACCATCAGCCAGGTGACCTCTCTGGTGCAGAGTCTTCTCAGGAGGCTGGAGGAAATTCTCCAGGGGCATGATTGTGGCCCTCAGGGCAGGAAGCTGATGGATGAGTTGGTTGCCCTGGTGCGGCAACTGAAGGCATGGCTGAAGGTGCGGTTCGACGAGCTCCTGCAGCAGGCGGAATACATGTTGGCAACCATGCTGGACCCCAGGGACAAGGGCAGCATGGTACACCAGACAGTGCTCTATGGGCAGTGGAAGGGTGATCTGGTGGAGAGGGTCCAGCAGGCAGAGCGGGCTCCAGAGAGTTAACGGCAGTAGCAGCAGCAGCAGCATGAGGCCCCCGAGAATGGTGGGAGTGGGAGCAGCAGCCACCCCTTTCAGCCGGTGGGGTCGATCCCTGTCCCCAGCCCTAGCGACAGCAGCACCAGCAGCAGGCTGAGCACCAGCAACACCCCTAGTGCCAGCAGCAGCAGCTCGTATGTGCAGGCCACTCTGGGGAGCATGGGCTCATGTACAGCAGGGCAAGCAGCGTGGGTGAGGTCAGTGGTGGCGGTGGTGTCCAGGTAGAGTTATCTGAGGGAGTACAACGGCACCTCAGCAGCAGTAGAGACCTACCTGGAGGAGGAGCCATGCATAGAACCCAGCAGTGATCCCTTGGCCTACTGGGTCGACAAGACCAATGTGTGGTCTGGCCCTGTCGAAAGTGGCCAAGGGTATCTTGTCCTGACCACCAACCAGTGTCCCCAGAGAGCTGGTGTTTTCCAAGGCAGGGGACATTTGCTCGCCGCACCGCCTGAGTTGTCAACAACTGGGGGCCAAGTTGGTGGAGCAGTTGATTTTTATAAAGGTCAACCTTCCGCTTCTGGAATTCCCCTAGCTGCCCCTGGACATGGATTGATGGTGCAGTGGCACATGCCATCCCATGTCAGGGGCAGTCTTAGGACAGGGCTCCTCTTCAATCTGGGCTGCTGCTGTATTGAGGTGATGTCCCTCCCAATCCCCGGTGGCTGCCCTGCCTCTCTCTCTCTCATAGTAGACGGCCTCAGTCGGCCTATCTGACTGACCTCATGATGCAGGGTGGCATTGGGAAACTGTAAGCCTGCCAGCCAACCTCTAGCTAGAAGATCTTGGCCCGCCTATGTGACTGGCTCTCTCTCTCTTGCNCACGCACATGTTGAGGGAAATGATCACCCTGGATGGGCAGCCCTTCCCAGTGGTTGGGGACATGAGGTTCAGGCACCTGATTGGGTTCCTGTCCCCCCAGTTTAAGCTGCCATCGTGTACCACCCTGAGTCAGCAGGTGGTGCCAGCCTTGTACCAGGCTTTAGCAGAGTGGGTGAGGGAGTAGCTGGCCAGTTTCTTTAACTGGACCATGAAGATCAGTGACTTCATTTGGGTAAAGCAGGGTGAGAAAGGCTCCCCAGTACACCAGCTGGTGTAGGATGTGTCCACACGGTGGAATTCTATGTTCCTGATGCTTGAGCGGCTTCTTGAGCAGAAAGCCGCCTTGCATCAGGTGCAACTGGTGACAGATAGCGGGGCATCTCCAGGGTACTATGGGGTGGAAAGGGAGATCCTGGCGCACGCGGTCTTTGTTTTGAGATCATTCCTGGTCTTGATGGAGATCATCAGCTCATCCACGGCTACCATCAGCCAGGTGACCTCTCTGGTGCAGAGTCTTCTCAGGAGGCTGGAGGAAATTCTCCAGGGGCATGATTGTGGCCCTCAGGGCAGGAAGCTGATGGATGAGTTGGTTGCCCTGGTGCGGCAACTGAAGGCATGGCTGAAGGTGCGGTTCGACGAGCTCCTGCAGCAGGCGGAATACATGTTGGCAACCATGCTGGACCCCAGGGACAAGGGCAGCATGGTACACCAGACAGTGCTCTATGGGCAGTGGAAGGGTGATCTGGTGGAGAGGGTCCAGCAGGCAGAGCGGGCTCCAGAGAGTTAACGGCAGTAGCAGCAGCAGCAGCATGAGGCCCCCGAGAATGGTGGGAGTGGGAGCAGCAGCCACCCCTTTCAGCCGGTGGGGTCGATCCCTGTCCCCAGCCCTAGCGACAGCAGCACCAGCAGCAGGCTGAGCACCAGCAACACCCCTAGTGCCAGCAGCAGCAGCTCGTATGTGCAGGCCACTCTGGGGAGCATGGGCTCATGTACAGCAGGGCAAGCAGCGTGGGTGAGGTCAGTGGTGGCGGTGGTGTCCAGGTAGAGTTATCTGAGGGAGTACAACGGCACCTCAGCAGCAGTAGAGACCTACCTGGAGGAGGAGCCATGCATAGAACCCAGCAGTGATCCCTTGGCCTACTGGGTCGACAAGACCAATGTGTGGTCTGGCCCTGTCGAAAGTGGCCAAGGGTATCTTGNTATCTGAGGGAGTACAACGGCACCTCAGCAGCAGTAGAGACCTACCTGGAGGAGGAGCCGTGCATAGAACCCAGCAGTGATCCCTTGGCCTACTGGGTCGACAAGACCAATGTGTGGTCTGGCCCTGTCGAAAGTGGCCAAGGGTATCTTGTCCTGACCACCAACCAGTGTCCCCAGAGAGCTGGTGTTTTCCAAGGCAGGGGACATTTGCTCGCCGCACCGCCTGAGTTGTCAACAACTGGGGGCCAAGTTGGTGGAGCAGTTGATTTTTATAAAGGTCAACCTTCCGCTTCTGGAATTCCCCTAGCTGCCCCTGGACATGGATTGATGGTGCAGTGGCACATGCCATCCCATGTCAGGGGCAGTCTTAGGACAGGGCTCCTCTTCAATCTGGGCTGCTGCTGTATTGAGGTGATGTCCCTCCCAATCCCCGGTGGCTGCCCTGCCTCTCTCTCTCTCATAGTAGACGGCCTCAGTCGGCCTATCTGACTGACCTCATGATGCAGGGTGGCATTGGGAAACTGTAAGCCTGCCAGCCAACCTCTAGCTAGAAGATCTTGGCCCGCCTATGTGACTGGCTCTCTCTCTCTTGCACTGCACAGTCTTTGCCAGCCTATCTGAGTGCCCTGCCAAGGTCCCAGCCTGCCTTACCTACTGCCTCTCATGCCACACTGCCTGTCTGTCCACCCAGGTTGCCATGTTCGAACCCTGCTGCAGTCTGCCTGCCTTCTTCTCATGCCACGTTGCTTGTCTGCCCACCCAGGTTGCCAAGCATGAACCCTGCCTCAGTCTGTCTGCCTTCTGCTCATGCCACACTGCCTGTCTGCCTGCCCAGGTGGCCAGGCTCGAACCCTGCCTAAGTCTGCCTCCCTTCTGCTCATGCCATGCTGCCTGTCTGCCCGCCCAGGTTGCCAAGCACGAACCCTGCCTCAGTCTGCCTGTCTTCTGCTCATGCAATGATGCCTTCCTGCCCACCCAGGTGGCCTAGATCAAAGCCGGCCTCAGTCTACCTGCCTTCTACTAATGCCATGCTGCCTCTCTGCACACCCAGGTGGCCAAGCTCGATCCCTGCCTCAGTCTGCCTGCCTTCTGCTCATGCCACATTGCCTGTCTTCCCACCCAGGTGGCCTAGATCAAAGCCTGCCTCAGTTTGCCTTCTGCTCCTGCCACGCTGCCTGTCTGCCCACCCAGGTGGCCTAGATCAAAGCCTGCCTCAGTCTGCCTGCCTTCTGCTCATGCCACGCTGCCCGCCTGACCACCCAGGTGGCCTAGATCAAAGCCTGCCTCAGTCTGCCTGCCTTCTGCTCATGCCATGATGCCTGTCTGCCCACCCGCCCAGGTGGCCAAGATCGAAACCTGCCTCAGTCTGCCTTCTTCTCATGCCACGCTGCCTGTCTGCCCACCCAGGTGGCCTAGATCAAAACCTGCATCAGTCTGCCTGCTTTCTGCTCATGCCATGCTGCTTGTCTGCCTGTCCTGTGGGCAAAACTCAAGCCCTGCCCCGACCTGCCTGCCTCTCATGCCGAGGTGCCTGTCTGCCTGCCCTGGCAACCCTGATTGATGTGTCCCTCTGGCCTGGTAATTCCACTGCTGCTGTCTGCTGGTCCATGGGAGCTCTTCCCTGGTAAACCCTACTATCCTGGTTCCATGGGTGCTGCACACAGGCAAATACTTCTGATGTCTCTGCTGTTCCATGGGTTCTGTGTCCTGACAATCCAATGTCTGCTGCTCCTGCTGCCAATGCTGCCACTGCTGTCTGTGCCATGTGTTCTGTGCCCCGGCAATCCAATGTCTGCTGCTGATGCTAATGCTGCCTCTACTGTCTATGCCATGGGTTCTGCTATCAGGCAATCCAATGTGTGCTGCGGCTGCCAATGCAGCCTCTGCTGTCTGTGCCACAGGTTCTGTGCCCGGGCAATCCATTGTCCGCTGCTGCTGCCAATGCCACCTCTGCTGTCTGTGCCATGGGTTCTGTGTCCCGGCAACCCAATGTCCACTGCTGCTGCCAGTGCCACCTCTACTGTCTGCACCATGGGTTCTGTGCCTGGGTAATTCAATGTCTGCTGCTGCTGCCAATGCTGCCTCTGCTGTCTGTGCCATGGGTTCTGCTACCGGGCAATCCAATGTCCACTGCTGCTGCCTCTGCTGTGCCACTGGGCAAGGCTTGACCAATTGGCAGAACAGTTTGTTGGGATCCTGAGAGAAGAATGAAAGCCTGAAATGCCTGGCCAACCAGTGGTGCCAGGCACCGAGCCTTGGCTAGGCATCTGCCACTGCTCCACCAATGCCAGCCAGCCTGCAACACCCAGCCGAGTACGGGCGCCGGTCACTCCAGCTCCAGGACCCACCATCAGGGTTCATGGGCCATCATTATGCTCATGGGGAGCCATCATTCCATCACATAAAGAAACAACCAGCCACTCCAGCCCCAGGACCCACCCTCAGGGTTCTGGGGCCTATGTTCCAGGCACGGGGGGCTTGTCCATCCATATCATCGAGAAGCTGCCACTCCTGTCCCAGGACCCATCCTCAGGGTTCTGGGGCCATCATTTTACTGACCCATGTGGAGGGTCCTTATTCACTACAGCATGGCCCAGGGAGTGCCGGCTCTGCTCCTGTTGGACATGGACAATGATTCTAACTTCAGAGGCAGCCAGCCACTTCAGCCCCAGGACCCACCCTCAGGGTTCTGGGGCCTACATTCCAGGCACAGGGGACTGTCCGTACACGATATCGAGAAGCTGTCACTCCTGTCCCAGGACCCACCCTCAGGGATCTGGGGCTGTCATTCTGCTGACCCATGTGGAGGGTCCTTATTCGCTTACAGCATAGCCCAGGGAGACCTGGCTTTGCTCTTGTTGGACACAGACAGAAATTCTGACTTCAGAGGCAGCCAGTCACTCCAGCCCCAGGACCCACCCTCAGGGTTCTAGGGCCTACATTCCAGGCATGGGGGGCTGTCCATGCACATCATTGAGAAGCTGCCACTCCTGTCTCAGGACCCACCAACAGGGTTCTGTGGCCTACATTCCAGGCAGGGAGGGCTGTCCATCCACGTCATCCAGAACCAATATGGGTGCTTCTGCTGCTCAACCTGCTGCTTGTGCTGCTACTGCTAGGGCTGGTGGCAGGGATAGACCTCGCCGGCTAAAAGGGGTGGCTGATCCCACTCCCACAATCCCCAACGGCATCCTGCTTTTGCTGCCATGCCATCTCCAGAGCCCTCCCACTCTGCCTGCTGGACCCTCTCCACCAGCTCACCCTTCCAGTGGCCATAGAGCAGTGTCTGGTGTGCCACGTTGCCCTTGATACTGGAGTCCATCATTATTGCCTGCCAACACATATTCCTTCTGCTGCAGCAGCTCATAAAACCATGCCTTCAGCCCTGTCCTCAGCTGCCACACCAGGCCAACCACCTCAGTCACCAGCTTCTTGCCCCGAGGGCCGCAATCCTGCCCCTGGAGAATCTCCTTCAGCCTCCTGAGGAGACTCTGCACCAGAGGGGTCACCTGGCTGATGGTGGCCATGGAGGAGCTGATGGTCTCCATCAAGGCCAGGAACAGTCGCAGAAAAAAGACAGTGTGAGCCAGGAGGATCTCCCATTCTGCCCCATAGTTCCCTAGAGGTGCCCCACTGTCCGTCACCAGTTGAACATGATGCAAGGCGGCTTTCTCCTCAAGAAGTTGCTAGAGCTTCAGGAATGTGGAGGAATTCCACCGTGTGGACACATCCTGCACCAGCTGGTGCACTGGGGAGCCTTGCCATGCCTGCTTCACCTGGAGGAGGTCGCTGCCCATCACGCTCCAGTTAAAGAAACTGGCCAGCTTCCTCCCCACTCCCCACTCAATCAGGGAGCTAAGGGTGCCTGCCACAATCCCCTTCTCCCCCAAGCTCAGAGTGTCCCTGACCACCAGGTGAAAAAATGCTGGTGAAGCCCCCCTCGCGGACTGCCCTCAATATGTTGGCCACGTTGTGTGTCACCACACACCCCTTGATGAAGGGTGTCACTGGTATGACCCACTCCCTTACCATAGTGGTCAGGGGGGCCTCGATGTTCTGAGAAGTGCAGGGACCGCAGCATCCATGACTTCCACCTGAAGCAGGGCTTTGGGACCCCTCCTGCCACTGCCAAACACTGCCTTTGGGTTCTGCCACCAGTGCGTCATCACTGCCAGGTAGACATGCTGCACATTCCTACTCAACCACAGTTTGGTGGTGAAGTGGATGGTGGCAACCCCAGCCCCTGCCATTTGCTCCCTCACCCGCTCCTTTAAACCCCGGTACAGGGCTGGCAGCACCTGCCAACTCAGGGTAGTGCTGGCAGGCCTCCAGTTCTGCTCACTCTATTCAGGGTTCTCCATTTCTAGTCACCATCATGTCCAGGTGTTTCAGGCTGCCAGGAATTGATGGAGCAGCAGCAGAGCCCCAGCCAGGACTCGGTGGCTTCCACCCCTGCTTGGCCAGGCGTTGCAGGCTTCCAGGCCTTGGTGGCAGCCTGACTCTGGGTAGTGTGTGAGGGCAGCTTAAACTGGGGGCCAGGAAGCCAATCAGGCTCCTAAACCCCATGTCCCCAACCACCTAGAAGGGATGCCCATCGAGCACAATCATTTCCCCCCAACATGCATGTGGCTTTCAGTTGAAAGCCACGCCACCTTCCACATCCTGCAGCTGCCGATGGACTTGGCATCTGCCCCCACCCCAACTCCTCCATGGTGCACTGATGTTTCTGGGCCTCAACTGGCTTCTGCTGCTGCACCACTGACAGTGCTGATGGGAGGGGCAGAACATGGTGGCGACACAGATCTCGGAGGGACATGTGGCCAGCCCTGACCAAAGTGGCCAAGGGTCTGTTGTCCTGCCCACCAACGAGTGTCCCCAGCTAGCGGGTGTTCTCTATGGTGGGTGACATTTGCTTGCGGCACCACTTGAGACTGGGGGCCAAGTTGGTGGAGCAGTTGCTTTTCATCAAGGTGTCCACCTGCTGCTGCTGCTGCTGTCATAGGTTCTGCTACCAGGCAATCTAATGTCTGCCGCTGCTCCACTGATGCCTGGCAGCCTGCAATGCCTAGCCAAGTAAGGGTGCCAGGCTAGCCACCAAGCCCCAAGCCTTTCTGGCCTCTGCTGCTGCTGCTGCCGCTCGGTCTCAGACAGACAGCTGTGGCATCACGGGAACCCCCTGGGGCCAAACGCCAAGACTGCCTGCCCAGGCAAGCTGGGGTGCCAAGCCCCACGCCTTCCCAGTCTCTGATGCTACTGCTGCTGTGTCTCTGATGGCCTGCCATGCCCCCTTGGGCCCCCCCTGGAGTGCCCAAAATCTCCGCCTCGGATGAAGTTTCCGAACGTTCAGCAGGACCGAACTCCGCCGGACCGAACCCACGAACCAGAACTTAGTTTTCGGGCCGAACAGCTGAATGGCCGAACATCTGAACCCCGTTCTGTTCACACATCCCTACTATCTTCTCCTGCTTGGAGTAACCCCCGCAGCCCTCCATGGTCCAGGTCTTGAGGGTGTCTCCCGGAATGTGCTGGCTCAAGCTAATGCAGAATACATGCTACCTTTTACACAACATGAAGCAGGGGAAAGCCGAAAAAAATCAAGTCGATTTCCTTTGCAGGTCACCTTTAAAAAGTAACACACAACACTTGTTAGTAGCACATGGTAACTACAACAGTTCATCAGCAGACAGTGGATCACACAAAGTGTTTACATCTGTTCTTCACACGAAGTGTTTACCGAGTTATTTCCGCTATGATTCACTTTCTGCAATTGGATTTTATTTGCCATTGCCAAAACATAGAGTTTAAAAGTGACCCTCAAATAGCTTGAATTTACAGATATAAACTGCAGATAGTTATCATGTTGTCTTTGTATGGCATTAGTTTGAAAACAAATCTTTGGTAATGTGTACTCCTGGATTAAACTAAGAACTCAGGGGAAATCATTTTCTTTTTCTGTTTTATCGATGACAGCATTGTGTCTAAATAATTTCACTCTCAGACTGTAGGTTTATTGTTGTGCATGTCTGCAAGGGATGCTTCTATATTCTGTCTTTTTGATATTCAGGATAGCACCACTCTTTCCCTCAAATATAGTGGTGGTTCAAATCCACACTGCATTCTAGCTCCTGAGGCACAAGAGTGCTTTAATCTTGGATTTACAGTTCGTTGCAGCCACGTCTGTAAAGCCCAACTTGTTTTCATGAGGGGGAGCAAAATGAATGGGCTGTGACTTTGTCAGAAATTTTAGTGAGGTGCACGGGTTGATTGATCAGTGTAAGCCCTGAACTTTTGACAGTTCAGAGTCATTTCTACCCTGAACAAAATTGAGGGGGTGGGGGGAGGAGGATGATACCTTCCAGCAGGACCCTGATGCCCTCCTCCTTCTCCTCACTCTCAGCAGTTGGAAATGGGCTTGCTACAATTCACCAGATATTTCATTGGGACTCTTACATGGCTCCTGAGCCGGTCAGGACTTAGCTGAAGTAGATACGGGTAGGGAAGGAGATGTCTCCATGCTTCCTATCTTCCATTCACAGTGACTGCACAGCAATTAACTCCTCACAGGCACTTCAGTGAAAGGTCTATTCAAATTAAGTTGTTGTACAGAGACTACAGATGCAGTATACCTCAACATGTTTAGCAGCAGGAATTTATTAGGCTTGTCGGGAAGGGGATGCACTAGTATAGGCATACAGTAAGGGATACATTCCCCTCCCCCCAACTCCCCTTTCTCTGCATTTTCCAGAATCATAGGGCCAGGAGTTATATGGGGTCTAGGGTAGAGTTGGGAAACCTTTTCCCTCCCTGGGGCTACTTGAAAATTAGCACAAGTTCTGAGTGTTGTATAGGAGTTGGGGGGTAGACGCACTTAAGGGATGTACACAGGATTGGGAAAAGATAAGGAAAGGCCTCAATCATGAATATTTCCCCAGTCCTTGAGTTCGTGCCATCAGTCTGTGATGCCTCACCCCAAGCGCTTTCTTTCAGTGCTTGAGAGAAGCATGTGATCAAGGAGTGGGCAAAGAACCAAATAAAAGTTAGCCACCCAGAATTAGGCCACTGGTCCTGAGAAAAACAGGCTGGTTTTCAGACTACATCTTAGGCCACTTTCAGACATTTCCCCCCTCCCCCCGTGTGCATATTCTAGATGCGTGGGGGGGGGATGCATAGCCAGAAAATGCGTGGGAATCAGCCGGTCTGAAAGCCCTGCATGCGGCTTTTCTGGCTGACACACACAGGGATGCAAAGTAGGAAATTGAGCTCTACATCCCTGTGTATGTCTGCCGGAAAAGCCGCAAGGGGGGTGGGGGGTGGGGTGGGCTTTCAGACCAGCTGATCCCCACGCATATTCTTGCTGTGCATTCCCCCTGCAACCAGAATATGTACGGGGTTGGGGGGGAATGTCTGAAAGTGGCCTCAGTACTGGTCAACGGCCCTGAACTCTACTCCCTTACTGGGGTGAGGGGTGTACCAAACTACATGAGAGATGGAGAAGAACATGGAGAAGAACAAGGAAAAGAAAGACTTAACAGTTCAAAAAGATCTGACTAAACTAGTTTATAGTCCCCAATTCTGACAAGGCTGCTGATTCCAGATACCCTGTACAGCTTATGATATCTAGCGAGATTTTTCTTCATAGAAAATATTGAACCTTTTTTCAAGAAAATTAAAAAACAAAACAAACATTTAAAAAAATATATTTTCTTTTAATTTGTAAAAGAAAATTAAAAAACAAAACAAAAAACCCCCACCACTAAACATTTAAGGGGAATTTGTTTCTTTAAAACTCCTCTCTAGAGAAAATCCAGCCTTCTCATCCATGATTACTGTCTGATGATGTTATTACCTGCTGTGCCCATGAGCAGAGCTTCACGTGATTTTTACCACTGTGATTTTGCCTCACTTAAATTCCCCTCCTCCAATAATGTAGGCAAGCACCCTAGGTGTCCAATTTGCCAATTCAGTTTCAATAATTATTGTATACTTATTGATAACTTCTGCCCAGGGATAGCATGAACTATTTCATGGTCTCGTTTCTGAAGTTTTACTTAAGTAAGAACTGTTGATGTATGCAACATCCATAAGTTAAAGTTACTGAATTAAGAAAACTAATTGACTATAGTCACCAGATGGCACTGCTTAGTTTGTGTGTACATGGAAGCGAGATGGGGTTTTGCACTTGAATTCCTTTGTGTAACCACTCCTTCTCTTCTCTCTCTTTGTCTCTGTCTCCATTTGTCTTACTACTAGTTAGATGCAACTAAGGATCTGTGCCTGAGAAAGCTTAAGTAAAGTTCTGTTTTTAAACCTTCAGCTGCATTTGTCCTTACTGATTGTGAATCAGTTATTACTCTGCAACAAGAACTACATAATTTATTTTCTTCAATTTTTAATATATATATTATAAATATAGTAAATGTATTCTATTCCATTTGAAGTATTATTTTAAAATACTGATCAACTACTAGTGTTCGGTTTGGTTTTAAAGAGTGAATGGATTGTAGAAGTAATCTGCAAGAGTACTTAAAGTTTAGCATTTGTCCCAATCCTTATTCTATTGATGTAAATATTGATTTTATACACAGCTCCAATTCCTTTTTTTAAGTCTTCCCCCAGCAGCCTGCTTGCCAACAGATGAATATTATTATATTAACTTAAATGAAAGCATGGACAACACACTTCTCAATTTTTCTCATGACACAAAACTGGGGACAATTGCAAACACTTTATTTTTTATTTTATTTATTTAGAAATATTTGTTAGCTGCCCCCTCATGCCTACGGCATCTCAGGGTGACTTACAACATAAAAACACACAATAATAAAATTCATTAAAACAATGCTTTAAAAATACAAATCCCCTCAACATAAAAACTCTTCAAACATCACCCCCTACCCCACCCTCCCCTCCGAAGGCCTGGGAGAACAGCCAGGTCTTGCAGGCTCCCTGAAACACCAACAGACCTGGGGTCAGATGGGCTTCCTCCGGGAGGGAATTACAGAGCCTTGGCCTGGCCACCAAGAATGACCTCTCCATTGTGGCCCCCCCGCTTTACATGGGGGACCTCCAAAAAGGTGTCCCCGGTGAACCGCAGGGATTTCTCTGAGGCATGGAGGGCGAGGCAGTCCCCAAGGTATGAGGGGTCAAGACCATACAAGACTTTATAGATCAGCACTAATACCTTGAATCAGGCTTGGTATGCTATAGGCAGCCAGTGCAGAGTACAGAGCACAGGCTTTATGTGCTCCCGCCTTCCCGTCCCCATAAGGAGATGGGCCGCCGCATTCTGCACCAGCTGCAGCCTCTGAACCAGAAACAAGGGAAGCCCCACGTAAAGCGCATTGCAGTAGTCTAGCCTTGAGGTGATGAAGGCATTAATGAGGTGGCCAGGTCAGGCCTGGAAATGTATGGACACAGCCTTAGTACCAGATACAGCTGGGGGAAGGTGGCCTTAGCAATCATATCTACCTGCTGATCCAGCCGGAGCCTCGACTCCAAAACCACCCCCAGATTCCGAACATGCTGCGCTACAGGAGGGCAGACCCCCCCCTGCCAGGGGAGCCAGTACCTCCCTCGCTCTACCCACCACCATCACCTTCATCTTAGCAGGATTGAGCTTCAGTCTGCTCTGCCACATCCAATCCGCCACAGCCTCCAAACGTTGGGAAAGTAATGAGACAGCAGGACCTAACTTTAGAGGTTAGGATTAAAATTTAAAAATAATAATTTATTATGGAATTTTAGGGATAGGATTTAAATTCCACCAGCAGTAACATTAAGAAGTGATTTATCCCTAGGAGAGGGCAAAGGGGGAGTGTCTGTATTTCTGTGTAATGTGTGTGTGAGAGAGAAAGAGAGAAAGAATGAGTGAGTGTGGGAGGGAAGGGAGCGTGTGTGTTTGTGTTTGTGTAGTCTGTGTGTGAGTGCATTTTCTAAAACCCTTCTTTAATACGTGGTATCAGTGTGGGACATAATGTATCAATGTGTCTATGATACAGTGAAACATATATAGCTGACATATGTGATATCTTTTAACATTCTCATTACTATATTAATCACATCGCAAAAAAGTTGGAAATTTACCAAAACAAAAAACTTTGCCGTTTAAAAAACCATTAAAGGCACAACCATTTCAAAACCAAAAAACTTTCCTCTTAAAAACTATTTCACACAATATATTTTCCCTAACTTAAACATCAAAAAACATGAACATTAATTACAATTGCAATTAAAAAAAAAATTTAACAACTGTGACCGGGGTAGGGGCAGAGGGGATCCAAACGCACAAGTTCACTCGCGACCACGGGTTCAAGTTCGAAGCTAGGGGAACACGCTCAGCGGAGAGAAAGCCCATCAGGATAGTGGGTGGACCAATGGGATCTAGTGCAAGCAACGCACTGCCCGGGTCCCTAACATCATAGGGCGAGCGGCAACCAAAGGCCCGTGGTACACCCTGCCACTCAGGTCGCACATACACCAAGGGGTCCAGGGGGGAACAAGAAGACACGTGAGGGCTGGTGCGGGGGGCCAGGGAAGGGGAACCCCAAAGGGTAAAGGGAATAGGGGGTACTCAAGCCAGGGGAAGGATCGCCCAGGAGGGGAAGGAAGGAATACACTCACAGGATGCACACTCTCTTGCTACCAAAGGTCACACTCTTCAAGGTTCAGGGCACAGGAAGGAAGGTCCACTCGCTTTACACCCATGCTCAGTCTCACTCGTTCGAAGGCACTCAAAGACAATCACTAGGGGGCCGGTCTCTTGGAAATCACCAGCGCCGCTGCCTCTGCGGCGCAGGTTTATATACTGTGAGCCCCACCCCTGTGCATGCCCAAAGGCATTCTGAATGCCGTGGCAGGGTCGGGGGCATCCCCACAACGTGCGTTGGCCCCAGGGACGTGGCCGGCATGCGCATCGCCGCTGCTGTAGGGCTGTCAATGGCCTGAGGGGATTCCCCGCCGTCGGCCAGCGTTGGGGGCGTGGCCGACGAACGTGCCTCCGCTTGCGGCATTGACAGAGGTTCCCTGAGTTGGGGTTCTGCTAGGGGTGGAGTCGAGTCTCCCCGTGGTGCCGTGCTGTCTCGCTGGCAGGTTTTTTTCTGCAACTGACCCCTCTGGCGGACCCCGTGCCTTACAACAACATACATTGCAACACTTAAATGCCAAAAAGCATGGAAATTATGTCCAGATTTTCTATCTAGCTTGGACTGTAACTTTCATGACCTTACTGATGCCCCTGCACAGTCTGTATGTTTATGATACCCAAATGGTAGGGTATCAAGGGTGAACAAAAGCGGGACAGTGGCACACAAGCATAGCTCTGAGTGTGGCCCACTGTAACTTGGCAGCTGATTCAGTGAGAATCCAGCACATCATCTGCTGGGCTTTACATGGTAACTGCAGCCTGAGCTTTGGGGAATGTCACTTACTGCCCAAATGTCTTGAAAAGTTAGATTATCATCTAATTCTCTCCTTCTACTGGTTGATTTATTTTCAAAGTTTCATTTGCTTGGTGTGTTTACTTCTATGTATTATTAACATCTACTTTCATTGTCAACCTGAAGCTAGATTAATATTTACAGTGCATTAATCCCAAGCAAATCCCATCATTGTTTGTTGGGAAGACAGAATATGCAGCAATCTGGTGTTTCCTGAAATTTCCCTCTTGGTGAAATAACTGTAACAAACAGAAGATGATAACAAAGGTTTTTGTTGTTCCTGAAGAGAAAAAAGAAAGGTTGCTCATGCAAATCAGGCAAGGTGCATGTGTCTGTGCCCCCTAATACTTATATTAATTTCTCTATCTTTGATAATTTACGACTAATCTTTAGCTTTTCTTCAAAGATTTCTTCAAAGCAAGAAAAACATATAAGCAAAACAAAACACTCCAATCTGCTGATGGCCATTTTCTTTTATTATTCATAAGTAGTAGATATTACTGATGAGGGCTTCATAAACTGCTAGAAGTTATCTCAGAGTTACTTGGAGTGTTATCCTCCAGGAGAGAGATATTACGTGCATCTATCCAGCCATCGTGAAAAATAAAACATAACTTAATATTCTCTCCTGGTAAAGGAAAATAAGTCATTATAAGATGTGTTGGAGAGTAGTTTGGGGAAAGAAAAAGTGAGAAGGATGGAGTATATAACTATTTCTGTCCAGGGGGATACCTTTTATACACATCCTCCATCTCATTTCAAAGCATTTAGCACAACTCCATCATATATCCACCGGGACTGGGAAATACATATTCCATTCTCTTTAGTTTTATACCAAGAACCAATCCATTTAATAGAATGAAGTATAGTTGGCTGGTTAGGGAATATTTGTTAAACAGGTATAATGTGATACAGTTAAGATGCTTACTACTTGTTACTGGTGAGAAAATAGAGGTTTCACATACCATCACATTTTCACAGCCAAACATTATTTTTATTAAAATAAATCTTTCATGTTCCCCTCTGCATTTTAAAGCTTCTTCAGAAGATAAAACAGAGAAATTAATGTACTTTCAGTCTGGAGGGCCTCAGTCCAGGAAGGGCTACACAAACATTACATGACATTATTGACTAGGGCATGCCTGTTTTAAGTCTGAGGAGCTGATTGAAAAATGCCAATTATTTTTCATGGAAAATTTGGGAGAGAAAATTATATCTATTTTTTAGATTCTTGCATAGTTTTTTATTAAAATACTGAAACCAAGAGTTAAAAACTTTGGGGCTTTCTCAAAGAAAACTTAGAACATTTTTTCTTTAAAATCAAATGAAAACTAAATCTGTAGAGCACGAACCAGTAACGCTCCAGCGCTGGGAGAAACAGCACTGGCGCATGGTGCTGTGGCCCCAGCAGCCACAGTGCCAGATCCAGCTCCACTCCTGGACGGAAGTGGGAGATGGTGCTGAGCAACTATAGGGACACAGGCACCAACTGCCTGGAGCCGCTGCACCCCTGTCCAACCAACCCACGAAACACCCAAGGACTGAAACTCGCACTGCAGCATGCAGAGCAGCGGGGAAGAGAAAGGACCTCATGGAGGACTGTCCAGGGCTCTCATTCCTTGTGTGCCTCAGGGACTGGCCGGGCGGTGGTGCAGCGGCTCCAGTCAGTGCCTGTGTCCCTATGGTTGTGCAGGGCTTACTCCTACTCCAAAAAGGAGTAAGGTCACACTGGCATGCCTTCTCAATGTGCTGTGGGGGGCTGGTGGGCTGTCCCATGGTGGGATACCCCAGTGGGGCACACCGAAGGGGTAGAGAACCCTTTCCTCAGGCTGTGCTCCCTTCCCTAATGCCAGCTTTCATAGTGTGGACACCAATCCGTCATAGGGGGTGTGGCCATCTGTCCGGAAAAGCCTGCTTTTGCCAGCATTCACATACCCCCACATCCATTGCTCCATTGCGCCAGCACAACGTCCCTGGTGCTGGTGGTAGGGCTTAAATGGATCATGCTCATATGCTGTAAAGGTATTCCAAAATCTTCAGTGAAGAAAAAAAATCCAGGATATATAGATAAAGATTTATTTATTTATTTATTTATAAATAAAATAATTTAATATCCTACCCCTCCTGCTCCAAGCAGCCCAGAGTGACTTACGATATTAAAACACATAACAACAATAAAATCATAAGTACAATAAAAAAGGAGGCACCAAACCACCACCCTCCCCCGCCCCCATTCTATCCTACACCCCATCTCCCTCGCCAAAAGCCAGGCAGAACAGCCATGTCTTACAGATACGATGAAAGGAGGGGAGATCTGGGGCCACCCAAGCCCCCACCAGGAGGGAGTTCCACAGCCTAGATGCAGCCACCGAGAAAGCCCTCTCCATGATAGTCCCCCGGGCCAAATGGGGGACCTCGTGAAGGGCGCTGCCAGCGGACTGCAGATGCCACTCCAGAGCGCGGAGAGCGAGATTGCCCCACAGGTAAGTCAGGCTAAGGCCATATAGGGCTTTATAGGTCAAAAACAATACCTTGAATTGGGCTCAGAAGACTATAGATAGCCAGTGCAGAGCCTGGAGCACTGGTGTAATGTGCTCACAGTGACCCGTCTCTGTAAGGAGACGGGCCGCAGCATTCTTCACTAGCTTCAGTCTCTGGACCATCTCCATAGGTAGAGTGCATTGCAATAGTCCAATATCGAGGCAATGAAAGCATGGATGATGGTGGCCAGGTCACTATCTGAAAAATACGGCCAAAGTCATTGCACAAGATGTAATTGGTGAAACGCACTCCTCAACACAGCCCCCACCTGGAGATCCAGGTGGAGCTGCAGAGCACACCCAGATTATGGACCTGGTATACCAGCGGGGGGCAAACCCCATCAATGATGGGAACTGCTACATCCACTGCCCTTCCCACCACCATCACCTCCAACTTGTCGGGATTCAGTTTCAGTCAGCTCATCCTCAACCAATCCCCAACAGTCACCAGAAACCAGGTAAACACTGAGACTTCCGGGTCTGGGTCTGATGAAAAAGAGAGGTAGAGTTGGGTGTCATCAGGATATTGATAACAGCACAACCCATACCATCTCATGACCTCACGAAGTGGCTACATAAACACATTGAAGAAGAGTGGGGACAGAATAGAACCTTGCAGGACACCACAAGTGAGGTCCCGTGGAGATGAAGAACAATCCCCAAGCACCACATGCTGAGTTCTCCCAGCCAGGAAGGAGCGTAACCAGTCAAGGACAATCCCACCCACTCCAGCTTGATCCCGCAAGTGAGTTATCAACATCTCATGGTCAACGGTATCAAAAGGAGTCAAACCGACAGATCTCAGAAAATTAGCAGGGTCGAATGACCCTGAACTAATTCACGGCAGAGGTCATTGACCAAGGCCACAAGTACAGTCTACGTGCCATAGCCTGGACGAAAACCGGACTGAAAGGGATCCAGATAAGTAGTGCAGTCTAGATGCCCCCACAGCTGCTGGCACACCACATACTCAATAACCCTCCCTAAAACAGGGTTAGATGCCAGCCAATAACTGGTGAGGGAATCAAGGTCAGGTGATGTTTTTTTTGACCAGAGGCCACAACAATGCCTCTTTGAGCCAGCCCGGCACACTGTCCTCCTGAAAGAAGGCATTGATCATAGGGATGTGCAAAAATACTTGCTTCAGTTGTTCGGTCGTTCCGTCGTTCGGTTCGGGAACCGAGTTCAGGTTCGGTCATTCAGTCCAGGGACCAAGTTCAGATTCGGTCATTTGGTTCAGTGGAGTTTGGTTTGGTTCAGCCATTCAGAAATCGGTATTGGTATCAGTCGCAGTATTGCGTGATCCGATGATCGCGTCAGAAACCGGAAATTCGAGTGTGAATGGAGCTTGTGTGGAGAGAGAGGGTGTGTGTTATGACTTGCTGGCTGGTTGTGTGGTTTTGTTTGGTGTGGTTTGGCTGTGTTGGACTGTTGGTTTGGCTGTGTTGGTTTGGCTGGTTGGTTGTGTGAGTTGGTGGATGTTTTGTTTGGCTTGTGTGTTGAGAGAAAAAAAATGAAGAGGTGGCTTAATAAGAACTGGAAGGTCAAGGTGAAGAAGATGGAGGAGGAAGAGGCTGCACCTGCTGGACCTTCTGTGGTGGTGGATGTCGACACCTCATCAGAGGAGCAAGAAGGCACAGGAGGTGCTGTCAGGTTTGTAAACATTATTTTTACTTTGAGGACAAGAAGAATACTATCCTTCAGAGCAAGCGCACTGGTGTGTGGGTGGGTGGTGGGCAGTCAGGCACAAACAGTCAACATCATCAGGTGGCAGCAGATGTCTGCCAGTGAGAGAGAGGGTGTGTGGGGGGCTCTTCCAGCAGTCGGTCACAAGCCAAAGGAAGCACCCCCACCCAAACACATGTCAGCCATCCCTAGCACCCCAAAAAGGGCAGGATTTGCACATGCCAGCAAGGGTCTCTCTAGGTGCCAATGCCATCCCTAGAACCCCAAGGAGGGAGGACTAGAGGCATCATCATAAATGCATGATATTGTTTAGGTGTTATTTACGTGTTCCTGTTTCAGAGAGAGTGATAATGCCACTCCTGCCACTGGTGCCAGGCGCAAGATACCCAGACCGAGGTCACCGCCACTGCCAGAAAGCGGGTGCACGAGGTCCAACATCTGGCAGTGATATGATAAGCCTAAAGGTGGATTCGCCATCTGCAAGGTAACGCACGGGGGCTGAAACAACAGGGAATTGATTTCTCTATGACTGGTTAGGAAGTCCCCAACAGACAGAGATTGACCACCCACCCACTTGTGGAGACAGAATGCAGACAGGGCTTTACAGACCATTGGTCTTATTATGTTCCTATCTTTTTAAGTTCTTTAGATATGAGGAAAAAAAATGAAAAGGGGCAGCCAGGGGATGACATCAGGACTCATCGCCCACATTGAAAATGTGCACCGGCAGAAAGTGGCGCAGCATGACTCCGGCATGAAGGAGCAGCACTGGAAGAAGGGAGGAACACATGCCAGAAGTGACATCCTCAAAGCCCTTCCCCCTCCTCCAGCTCCACTGAGGAGTCCCCCCAGGAGGAGTCTGCAGTGGCAAGGGCTTTTCGGACCCAAGTTGAGAGGCCGACCCAGGAGTTTCTGGAGGCCCAGAGAAAATACCTGGACAGGCTAAGGGTCCAAGCCCTTACAATAGAGAACCGACTGGTGGGAAAGTTCCAGGACCTGGAGGCACAGCAACGGAAGGTAGACGCATAACGGGATATAAGTTTTAAATAAATAAATTAATAAATAAAATAAATCTCCAAGTACCTCTGCTCAGAGGCTGCTGATGTGGAACTGTACCGCCAGTCGGTCTCCAAATGTCAGGAGTCCTTGGTGGAGGTCCTGGACAATGCCAAACGACACTGCTTTCAGCTGAAGGAGGACATGATGCCTGCCCGTCATTCCTGTGCACACATTTCCCCTTTCCCCCACGGTCCCCCACGGTCCCCCACAGACCCGTAAGTTAGTTTCCTTAGTTTATATGTTTGTTTTCTGTTTGATAAAGTTGAATGTTTGTAGTTAGTTTTAAAAGTTGTTATCAAAGTTAAATTTGTTACCTTACCAGCTGGTAATTGTTTGACCTCGCAATCTTTTACCTCTCTGTGCTGCTTCTGGCAGGTGGCAGAATCTCATTGTATATACATCTTGTCAGATCCCTACCTGACAGCAGCAGCACATGTAGCGTATTATTATAATTATTATTATTATTATTATTAACAAACATTTATATAGCACCAGCAGTGTACCTGGCACTTTACAAAGTAATAAAACAGACACGGTCCCTGCCCCTAGGGCTTATAATCTGAGAGACAGGAGCTGGGGGAGAGATTTAGGAAGGAGAATAGAGGGAGAGACAAGGGGTCTAACATTCATGAAGATGCGAGGTCTCAAGTGCACGTACTTGGCTTGGTTACGATGAGAATGACAGCAGGCAAGTCCATGTTGCAAGGATAAGGTAAACCGATCGTAGGTATAGGAATAGTGGCTCATCAGGATAAAGAGTCAGACAGAGCAGAGTGAAAGAGGTGAGTTTTAAGGCGAGATTTGGAGGTATGAAGGGAGGGTGCAAGGTGGATGTGGACAGGGAGGGAGTTCCAGGCATGCGGGGCAGCAAGTGAGAAGGGACGAAGGCGCTTAGGGGAGCAGGGAAGGCGTGGAAGGGTGAGAGAAGGGACAGAGGAGGAGCGAAGTGCACGGGCTGGAGTATGGAGGGCGATAAGTGCAGAGAGGTAG
>QEPC01009399.1:326511-343825 GCA_003113815.1 Sphenodon punctatus | reverse complement strand
GAGAGAAGGTAGCCAAGGGAGAAAAGGATGTATGGGGGAGGTTAGAGAGTGGTGATCGGTTGAGGGGAGGAAGAAGCTGGGAGGAGAAAAGTAGAGGGAGAAAAAGATGGACAGGAAGAGGAGAAGGTGAGGAGGGAAAGAAAAGGTGAGAAAATAGGGCAGACATGTTAGTGAGTAATATAGGAGCGGGAAATACAGTAGAAATACAGTATTAGCCCCAAGATGTGCCAGCAGCAGGGTCTCAACTTGCAGACAGCCCCCCAGGAGGGGTAGGGCTCGTGTCGTGCCGCTGTGCCAGAGAGAAAGAGAGGCTCTTTGGCAGCAGTCACCGGGCACAGGCGGCGGGTGCTGGTGGTCAGAGGGGCTCTTTCAGCAGCTTCAGTGGGCATCCGTGGGTGGGTGCGGAGGAGTAGGCTTGGAGTGGGAGGCTTGCGGGTGGGCACCAGTGTCACTGGCCAGTGGCGTCAGGTACGAGCAGCGGCAGCACCCAGATGATGGATCTTAGGACTAGAGTGACTGCTTCTGGATGCAGTGGAATGGAATGAAAGTCCCTCATGACTGGAATGATGGTCCCAGAATCTCAATGATGGTTCATGAGACTGGCATGACTGTTTCAGGTACAGTGGAATGACAGCCTATGGGAGTTGAATGATGTCCCTAGAATTAGTGCTTCATTGGGCACACTTCATTCAATTGTGCAATAGGTGGTAGCAGGTATAGGAACAAACACAGGCAGGCACATATAATATGCTGTATTATTTCCATCTCATTCTGGTAGGTTTGTTGCTGGATTTGGGCATCGGGCATGAGCACAGATGAGAGCTCTTCCTGGTTCTTGCAGCTTGGTGGCAACTTGACCTGGATACACCTCTTCCCCATCCAGCCCCATCTCTCTCGTTCTAGTGGGGAGCCTCTCTCTCTCTCTGGCCATATAGTTCAGGTGACAGCATGGGTGGGATCGTGTCTGTTTCTCCTTCTAGCAGTGGGGAGACTTTCTCTCTCTCTCTCTCTCTCTCCATGAACAGCAGGTTACTAGCCCGTAACAAAAAGGTGGAATGACAACTGCCCGTGAGCAGAATGACAGGGCCCCAGAGAACCATGAGGGTGGGTCCTGGGGCTAGAGTGGCAGCTTCTAGATATTGGACAGCCCTCCCTGCCAGTAACGTAGGCCCCAGAACCCTGATGGCAGGTCCTGGGCCTGGAGTGGCTGCTTCTTTAGACGGTAGAATGACAGTGCCCTGTGTGCGGAATGACGGGCCCATGAACCCTGAGGGTAGGTTCTGCGGCTAGAGTGGCAGCTTCTTGATATAGGACAGCCCTCCCCACCAGTAACATAGGCCCCAGAACCCTGATGGTGGGTCCTGGGACTGGAGTGACTGCTTCTTTAGACGGTAGAATGACAGCGCCCTGTGAATGGAATGACAAGCCCAAGAATCCTGAGGGTGGGTCCTGGGGCTAGAGTGGCAGCTTCTCGATATAGGACAGCCCTCCCTACCAGTAACATAGGCCCCAGAACCCTGATGGCGGGTCCTGGGGCTGGAGTGACTGCTTCTTTAGATGGTAGAATGACAGCGCCCTGTGAATGGAATGACAAGCCCCAGAACCCTGAGGGTAGGTCTTGTGGATAGAGTGGCAGCTTCCAGGTCTTGGACAACCCTCCCTGCCAGCACCCATGGACAGTGACAGTGGGGCACATCACCCAGGTTTGCCAGGGCAGGCAGACAGGCAGTGTGGCATGAGAGGCAGGTTGGAGGGCTTGAGGCAGGAATTGAGCTTGGCAACCTGGGTGGGCAGACAGGCAGCGTGGCATGAGAGGTAGGCGGGCTGAGGCAGGCTTTGAACTAGGCAACATGGGTGGGCAGACAGGCAGCATGGCATGAGAGGCAGTAGGGAAAGCAGGCTGGGACCTTGTCAGGGCACTCAGATAGGCTGATGAAGACTGTGCAGAGAGAGAGAGCGAGAGAGAGAGAGAGAGCCAGTCAGATAGGCAGGCCGAGATCGTCTAGGCAGAGGCTGACTGGCAGGCTTACAGTTTCCCAATGACACCCTGCGTCATACAGTCAGTCAGATAAGCCGGCCAAGGCCGTCTAGTATGAGAGAGAGAGAGAGGGGTGGGGCAGGGAGGGCACCAGACATTGGGAGGGAAGGACAGCAGCTCATCAGCAGAGCAGCAGTAGCCCAGATTGAGGAGGAGGAGCCCCGTCCCAAAACTGCCCCTGGCATGGGATGGCGTGTGCCACTGCACCATCAATCCTTGTACACCAGGGGCAGCTCGGGGAATCCCAGCAGCGGAAGGTTCACTTTCAGGAAGAGCAACTGCTCCACCAACTTGGCCCCAAGTCTCAGGTGGTGCAGGGAGCAAATGTCCCCCGCCATGGAGAATACTGGTTGGTGGGCAGGATGGTATACCCTTGGCCACTTGGCCCAGTAGGCCAAGGGATCGTTACTGGGCTCAGTGCATGGCTCCTCCTCCAGGTAGTTCTCGACAGCTACTGAGGCGCCATCGTAATCCCTCTGGTAGCTTTGCGTGGGCACCACCTCCACCACTGCCCTCAGCCACGCTCTTTGCCCTATTGTGCACAGTGCCATGCTCCCCAGAGTGTCCTGCATATAGGACGAGCTGCTTCTGCTGCCAATAGGGGTGCTGCTGCTGCTGCTGCTTCTACCACTAGGCCTGAGGGCAGGGATAGATCTCACCGGGAAAAGGGGTGACTGCTCCCACCATCCCCAGGGGCATCCTACTGTATAGCCCGCTCTGCCTTCCAGACCCTCTCCACCAGCTCACCCCTCCAGTGGCCATAGAGTGCTGCCTGACGTGCCATGCTGCCCTTGAACCTGCGGTCCAGCATTGTTGCCATGACATATTCCTCCCACCTCAGGAGCTCATCAAACTGTGCCTTCAGCCATGCCTTCAGCTGCCGCACCAGGTCAACCACCTCATCGCCCAGCTTCCTGCTCTCAGGTCCACTATCCCTCCTCCCAAGAATCTCATCCAGCCTCCTGTGGAGACTCTGGAGCAGAGGGGTCACCAGGCTGAGGGTGGTGGTGGAGCTGATCATGGACTCCGTCATGGCCAGGAATGGTCTGAGTACGAAGACCATGTGAGCCAGGATCTCCCATTCCACCCCATCATAACCTGAAGGTGCCCCAATTTGCATCACCAGTTGAACCTGATGCAAGGCGGCTTTCTGCTCAAGAAGACGCTTGAGCATCAGGAAGGTGGAATTCCACCTGGACCAGCTGGTGCACTGGGGAGTCTTGCTTCGCCTTCTTAGCCCGAAGGAGCTCGCTGCCCTTCATGCTCCAGTTAAAGAGCTCAGGGAGCTAAGGGTGCCTGCCCCAATCTCCTTCTCCCCCAAGCCCAGAGCATCCCTGACCACAAGTTGGAGGATGTGTATGGCACAAGGGATGCTGGTGAAGCCCCCGTCATGGACGGCCTTCAATATTTTGGCTATGCTGTCCATCACCACACACCCCTTGCTGAAGGGCACCCTTGGAGTGACCCACTCCATGGCAGCCAGGGCTGCCTTGATGTTCCTAGCAGTGTGGGGGCAATCCATTACTTGTGCCTGAAGCAGGGCCAATCTATACACTACTTTGGGACCCCTCCTGCCACTCCCAAAGCTGCCTCCAGGTCCTGCCACCAGTGTGCTGTTAGTGCCAAATAAGCGTGCTGGGTATTACTGGTGGACCACAGGTTGGTGGTGAAGTGGACAGTGTCCCCCCCAGTCTGCCAGTTGCTCCCTCACCAACTTCTTCAAAGCCCTTT
This sequence comes from Sphenodon punctatus, assembly GCA_003113815.1. Lineage (NCBI taxonomy): Eukaryota > Metazoa > Chordata > Lepidosauria > Sphenodontia > Sphenodontidae > Sphenodon > Sphenodon punctatus. The sequence continues at coordinate 340,056 of QEPC01009399.1, read as the reverse complement.
ACAGCTCTGGCACCACATTCCGACTCAGGGTGGTGCAGGATGGCAGCTTTAACTGGGGGGCCAGGAACCCAATCAGCTGCTTGAAGCCCATGTCCTGTACCATGGAAAAGGGCTGCCCATTGAGCGCAATCATTTCACCCAACAGGCGCGTGACTTTAGCTTGAAAGCCATGCTGCCTCCAGCTGCCGATGGCCTTGGCAGTGGCCCCAACCCCAGCTCCTCCATGGTGGACTGATGCTGCTGGGCGAGGCTCCTGCTGCTATTCTTCCCCCCCTAGCAGGAATACTTCTCCTGCTGCTAAAGACAGCTGTTGGTGCAGGCAGGGCCGGCCCCAGGGTTTGTGAGGCCATGTGCGAAGTCTTGGTGCGGGGCCTAATTTGCATAATTAGGCACCACCTAATTATGCAAATGTATACATTTACATAAAACTTACTCCCTCTGGACAGGAAGGATTCCCATTCTCCACCTCTCCGAGCAACCATGGAGAAGCATGGCCTCCTAATGCTTCCCCCCCTCCCCAGCCGAGTGTCTACCACCACTCCCCAGGAGTGGTTCCACTGCAGGGGCAGCCAAGCGGGCAGTGACACAGGCACAGAGAGACTGACTGCGTCCACTGCCTTACTGGAGGAGGGGCCAGGGGGTGAGCTTAGCCAGTCTGGCCTCCAGGGCCTGTTGCTTCTTGCTGCCAGTGCCGCCTGTGCCTTGTGCACGCATGCGGTGTGACCAGTCCAGAGGTGCTGCTATCACACACACAAGACACCCAAAATGCAGCTAGCTTATTAAGCGCATTATGCCATGAAAAGAGACATATAACCAGTTCAGTTGTGCCCCCATAATCAGTTCATGCTGCCCCCACCCCATAACCAGTTCATTTCTGCCCCCGCCCCCATATAATCTATTCACGCTGCCCCCACCCATAACCATTTAATTTGTGCCCACGGGGCAGCGTGAATTGATTATATGGGGGTGCAAATGAACTGGTTATGGGGTGCGGGTTTAAAGACAGTATTCCTGTTAGCAATAACTTCATTAAGAAGAGTTAGTGAAATAGCAGCCATAATAATCTCAGAACCATATTTGCAGATTTATTTTCCAAGACAGAATAGATATTGCTTTACATCCTAAATTCCTACCTAAGATAGTATAAGTAAGACAGTTGTGAGAATGTGGCCCTTTTTACACGGGTCTCTCCTCCCAGCCATAAACACGCAGATTTCTGTGTGTTCATGGGTGGGGGAACCCCATGTGAATGACATGGTGCACACACCCATGGTGAGTGGGGGTGCGTGCGTGCTCGCCTAACACGCATCCCCACTCACCCCCCCACTCATCCCCACGCACGGAGCAACCGGGGGAAATGGTGGTTACTATGTGGGTGTGGATGAGTGGTGGGTGAGTGGGGATGTGTGTGCAGCTGTGTGCATGCCCCATCCATGCACTGGCGCGCCCACGGACTCCCCACCCGGCGGAGCCATGTAAAAATATCATGTGAGGAGCCACTCGAAGAAGAACAGAAGGTTGCTACCTTGCAAACAAGGTTCTTTGAGATGGCTCCGAACATTCTCACAACACCCACCCTTCCAGCCCCACATGGAATTCTTTTCTTAAATTTCTAGAAAGGGTTGAAAGGAACTGTCATTCAGTGGGGGAGGGTTCATTTTATACCAGAGGAGCTCAAGACCATCATGTGGTCTATTATTTGAACAGGATGAGCACGTACAACCCAGTTGTGAGAATGTTGGGAGCCATCTCAAAGAACCTTCTTTACAAGGTAGCAACCTTCTGATCAGCACGTGGGGAGGAGCTGTTTGTAAACAGCCTTATCTCCCAGCCCGATCCAGTGTCCCTGCTCCTGCTGCTGCTGCAGCACTACTAGAAGGTGGAGGGAGGTGAGGGATGGGGTCTGGAGCCAGGGAGTGGAGGAAGAATCACTTTCTGGGGGAGAAGCTTGCTGCAGCCTGCTGCCCAGCCAGGCAAATGCGGGGCCCCAGCTGTCGATGGGGCCATGTGTGGCCGCACATGTGGCGCATGCCTGGGGCCGGCCATGGGTGCAGGACACTTGCCCGCTGAAGGAGGCGGATGACTGGATGGCATGGTCGCTGCAGTCAGGAACCCGCTGGCATCCACTGCCCCTGCCTGCCTGCTTAACAGCAGAGCGCTGTGGCATGCCTTCAGTTGCCTCTCAATGGCAGTTTTCCCAAGGTTGGTGAACACCTGCCAAGACTTCACCACCTAATTGCACACAGTGCAGTGAACCTTCCTGGGATCATTTGCCCACACCAGCTTGAAATGTGCCCAGACAGATGATTTCTTTTCCCCTTCTGTCTTCTGGCCCACACCGGGTGACGCACTGCTGCCAGAACTGCTGGGAGGAGCAGAACTTGGTGGCAATACAGCTCTGGGAGGAGGGACAACTATCGCCTCAGCAGCAGACATCTCCTCCACAGGACTAGTGTCTTCTTCTGCCTCACTGTTCCTGATCACGGTGATGTCCCATGAAGGGGGGTACTGGGACCCTGAGGCTTGACTGCCCACCATGCTGCTGCCATTCTCCACATACCCCCTATAGCTGCTGATGCTACTCCTCTCCCTGCTGCCATTGCCCGGGGATCGGGCCATGCCTCTAGCAGCCAGGGTGGGATCCACCACCCCTGGACTGCTGGGGATTACCTCGACAATGGGGGACATTGGTGGCCCTGGAGGAACATTGTAAGGAGCACCCGTTCCAGCAGCAGCAGAGACAGCTGCAGCCTCATGTACTGCAGGCCTTCCAGTGCCCTGAATGGCAGTGGAGGACGCTGGCAGGAGGCACTGCCGCACGACCCCCAGACTAGTGCCAGTGCCAGTGCTAGGAGACTCTGAAGCCTGTCTCCCAAAATCAGGTCTGCAAAGCTTTGGGCATATTGATGGGCTCTTGTTGTTGCTGCTGCATGCTGCCACTCCTGTGGCACGGCCCCTACCACCTCTGCCACGTGCCCCATTGCCCGCCTTACGGGCAGCAGACCGGCCGCTCCTACTTCCCTTCTCCATGTCTTCCGACTCAAAGAACGCACACAAATATTGTATGTATATATATATATATATATATATATATTTATTCAAATGTTTGGAGAGAGAGAGAGAGAGAGAGAGAGAGACTAATTCTAACTGCTATTAAATTTTCTAAAACCTATGGAACTAAATGGAATATCTAATAACTGCAAAGGCATAGTCCTACAAACCACTATAAAACTGAATCACTACACACTATCTCTATCTATCTCTATAACTAAGCTTAATCCTACAAGTATGTATATATCTCTATAACTATCTAATGTCTGTCTGTATATATATATATATATATATATATATACAATATTACACAGGGATTGGGGGGAGGGGGACACAGACACTCAACAACACAGGGTGGGGTAAAAAACTGAAATGAAACCTAAATCAATCTAATCCTATTCTAAATAAATCCAAAAACAGGGAAAGGGAATCAGGAATGGGAAATATAAAGGGAGGAGGGGAGGATTCAATGGAAAGTAGGGAGAAAGAACACAGGGATGGGTAAAAAATAAAAATAACACCTTAATCTATCTAATCTAATCTAAATAAATGATACTATGGAGGTAAATATATGGAATGGGTAAAATAGGAGGAGGATGGCAATGGATTAGGAACAGGTAGGAACAAAAACTTCTTGGAGAGGGAGCCTTGTGGAAACGCCTGCTGTCAGGAACAGTGGCTAGCTCAGAAGGTGTTGGAAGGGGGGAGGGAAATTACTTTTGTTACTTGCTGTGCCCGCCTTACCACAAACCCCATTAGCTCTGTGAAGCCTACCCCACCCCCGTCCCCTATGTCCAATCGCAGACTGCCAAGCCAGTGGTCTGAGCAGAAAAGGAATAGTGATTGGGCAGGCTGGTTGCTACTCCAATCCTGGTGCCTGGAAGTCTGCTCCTCTTCTGCCCCCCCCGTGCCTGCCTGTGTCTATCAGGGGTCACATTTATCCCACCTGAACTCATACGAACTCTATCCGAATGCGACCAAAGTGTTTGGATTGAGTTCAGGTTCAATTGGTTTGGGTTTGGGTTCGGTCATCCGAACAGACTGAGTTTGGTCCGAACACATAACTTCCGAAGCATGTTCGCACATCCCTAATTGATCACCTTTGCCAGCAATGGCTCCACCATCTCCTGGCTGGCCCTAACCAGACAGAACAGGCATGAGTCAAGTTAACAAAAGGTGGCCCTAACATTCCCAAGAACATCCCTTGCCCTGGCGGATGACACCAGCGGACAGTCCCTTGGTTTACTGAGGGGCTGTGGTGTATGAAACATGTAGGCAGGAGACTAGAGCGATGCTGGCTTTGGACTCATTCTGAATCTGACTGACTTCTCCATAGGACCCATTTGCGGTCCTATGTTGAGGCTGTGAGGACAGCAAAAAAAGCTTTCTTTGCTGCCCTCATAGTGTCTTCAAAATCGTGCCCAGCGGAGCTGTTCTGGGTGGTGCGGAGGCTGGTCAGTCCAGCCTCCCTCTGCTTGGACAGGGACATGTCCCAGGCCCACTGTGAGAAGTTTGCCATATATCTTGCAGACAAGATTTCTCAGATCCAGAGTAACTTGGACACCAGATTCAAAGCAGTGGGTGAGGAGTGCAAGGTTATGGAGGCACCGTCTGGTTTACCTTCTTGGGATGAGTTTCAGGAAGTGATGCCAGCTGATGCAGTGGATGTCATGAGGTCTGTTAGAGCCACCAGTTGCAAATTAGACACATGCCCGTCCTGTTTGGTGAAAGCCTCCATGGAGACTTTGGGGACGGTGCTGGCGAGGATAGTCAACGTGTCCCTTTGGCAGTGGAGATTGTCGCCCAGTCTCAAGGAGGCTGTGGTGTGACCTCTGCTGAAGAAGCCAAGTTTGGTTGTGGGAGCACTCGTCAGCTACCGACCCATCTCTAATCTTCCCTTTTTAGGGTAGATTATTGAACGGGCAGTGGCAGTACAGCTTCCAGGCACATCTGGATAGCATCGGTTTCCTTGACCCTTTTCAGTCTGTGTTCTGACCCGGTTATGGTACTGAGACAGCATTGGTGGCCTTGGTGGACAATCTCTGCTGGGAGATGGACACAGGATGTTCAACATTTCTGATCCTGCTAGATCTCTCAGCTGCTTTTGACACAGTGGACCATGGGCTGATGTTGAGATGGCTGCGAGACCTGGGGGGTCTGGACGGGACTGTCCTTGGGTGGTTCTGCTCATTTCTCTCAGGGAGAAGCCAGCGGGTGGTGCTGGGGGCTGAAACATCAATCCCCCGGGCCTTGCCCTGTGGCATTCTGCAGGGTTCGATTCTGTCTCCGTTATTATTTAATGTGTATCTGCAGCCCTTGGGAGAGATTGTGAGAGGCTTTGGGGTGCGATGTCACCAATATGCTGATGATCCTCAGCTGTATCTGTCATTTTCAAACAACCCAGGTCCTGCTGTCTCATTACTTTCCCAGTGTTTGGAGGCCGTGGCGGATTGGATGTGGCAGAGCAGATTGAAGCTCAATCCCACAAGACGGAGGTGATGGTGGTCGTTAGGGCAAGGGATATGTCGTGTTCCGCCCTCCTGTATCCCAGCAGGTTTGGAGTCTAGGAGGGGTTCTGGATGCAGACCTCCATCTGGATCGAAATGTGGAGGCAGCGGCTAAAGCCACCTTTCACCAGTTGTATCTACTGTGGAGGCTGCATCCGTACATTTCCAGACCCGAACTGGCCACCCTCACCCACGCCTTCATCACCTCGAAGCTAGACTACTGTAATGCACTCTACATGGGGCTTCCCTTGATACAGGTTTGGAGGCTGCAGCTAGTACAGAATGCGGCGGCCCATCTCCTCACGGGGACAGGGCGGCGTGAGCACATAACACCTGTGCTTCGTACTCTGCACTGACTGCCTATAGTGTACCGAGCCAGATTCATGGTGCTGGTGTTGGCCTATAAAGCCCTGCACGGTCTGGGCTCCTCATACCTCAGGCACTGCCTCACCCTCTGAGCCTCAGAGCTATCCTTTTGGCCTACAGGGGGCACCTTTTTGGAGGTCCCCCATGTAAAACGGGGGGCCACTATGGAGAGGGCATTTTCGGTGGTCAGGCCGCGACTTTGGAACTCCCTCACAGAGGACGCCTGCCTGGCCCCAGATCTGCTGGCTTTTCTCCAAGCCTGCAAGAACTGGCTGTTTTCCCAGGCCTTCGGAGGGGAGGGTGGGTGGGTGGGGTAGTTGGGGATATATATGGGTTTTTAAAAGATTTGTAAAAATGTTTTGTAGTCTTGGATTTTTATTGGTTTTTATTGTTATATATATTTTTTGACTTTGTAAGCCGTCCCAAGATGCTGTAGGTATGGGGGGGGGTGACTAAATATTATAAATAAATAAATAAATAAATAAATAAACTGAAATTGTTCCGATGAAACCGGACAAGGCGGGGTTTCCACAACCTCTGTTTCACCCACCGCAATAAGTGTGGTGTCGAAGTTGTGGTGAATACGAGCAATTTTCTCTGCAAAATAGTCACCAAACATGTCACAGCGGGCATTAGATACTTCCAATTCTAGGCGGAGGGAGGGAGGACCAACCAAACCCTCTGCTATTGGTCTAAACCACCTCCCATGGATGCAAAGTACTCACTTACTATCTAGAGCTAGAATTGGGAATCTGGCAAAATGGGTAAACCAGTTGAATGTACTCTACCTAAGCCAAAGAAGGTGTCACAGGCAACAATCAGTTCGCATATGTCAGGTAATTTTGTTGGTTAAGTCCTTTTCTCCCTTGTTCCTGTTTTTTCTTTTAGTTATTTTGGTAGCCAAGTCCAGATGTTGCAGAGGTCAAAGAAAGAGAGTAAGAGAGTGAAAAGGGTCAGTCTCTCCCTTTTAAAGTCCTATCTCCCTCTGCTGGGATTGTTTAGTGGGAGGTCACCTGGCCCATACCCAACCAAACAGGATGGGGAAGCCTGTGGATACCTGAGCCATGGTGACATCTCCCACCAGGAATGGCAGTTGCAACACCTGGCATGTGTCCAGGTGAGTAGACCTCTAAGCCCCTTTGAAAGCCCCAAGGTTAAGGCCTCTAACATCGTGTGGCTTTATGCCACAGCCAGGAATGGACATTGTTTGTGCCACAAGTGATAAATAATAGTAAACCTTTATACCAAAGGTGCCAAGCCACACACATTTCAAGTAGTAGATTGTGTCCATGTGAAACTACCATACAAGGTCAGGAAGGGATGATAACTATATTCAGATCCTTTACAAATAGCAGAAATCTGTGGGGACTCAGACATACTGAGTGATGGTAAGAACAGTATATTTCAAGTTTTTCCAAAACACACACCACTGGACATGTATAAGAGAAGCTTGGTTTTACCTTGGGCTCAGAGATATTAGATGATATTGATGACTGTGGCAGACACTTCAGTATAAGAAGATGAGCCACTGTTCAGTCCAGAACCTGATGTCCCAAGAGTGAGACAAAGAAAACCACAAAAAAGATTTGAAGACTTTGTTACATAAATTAAATTATAAGAAAGGTCAGTGTTTCATTCCAACAGAGAGGGATGTGTTGTATTTAGTTAATTGCTAGTCATCAATTTGGTTTCAGTTTGTAAGTTTGTCCTTTTGAGATTCCAGTAGCTTTGCTGCAGGGTCAGAGGGAGGCCAGCAAGGGGATGGGAAGAGGAAGACAAGGAGGGAAACAAGATGGCAGAGACTGTTAGGGTTGATGTGGGTAGAGTTCTTTTGGGAAATTGTATTGTAATGTTTTTAATTGCATTTTATATCTTTGTAAGCTGTCCTGAGGCTTCAGGGAAGGATGTTTTAAAAATGTTCATAATATTTCTTTTCAAAAAATATTTGTAATTTTTCCTAGGCCCTTGGTCTATCTTAGTTATAGGAAATGAGAGTGAGAATATTATGGAAATTTACCACATGACTAATAACTCCCCCCCTCCCCCAATGCACACTCAAACTATTGTTTTACCAATGCTAGTCTCTTTAATCGTTTTTTATTGAAGAGTTTCCATAATCATGCAAAAAACCATATGCAATGCATGGCTAGTCTAGGGTGTTGTTGCTGAACAAGAGATGGTTTATCTAAATCAAATGGAAATAAAAAGAACACCTCTCTGCTCCTTCGAAAGCAGAATGCAACACATTTTTCATTATTCATTCAGAAATTGAACAGAAGGGTCAACTCCCAAACCTGCTCAACCTTCATCCAGTGTCATGAAAAAAGCAACACATTTGGTATCATGGGATAACTCGCAACCCAAGATACAAAACTGTTATTTAACATATACCCTAATTAAAAGTTTAGCTGATGTGATATCTGGTGTCATCTACCACAATACACACTCCCACCCCATCTTATGCAAAAAGAATACACACAAGTAAGAGTGTATTCTGTGGGGTATATCTGTAATCCATACACACAGCAAACCATCCAACAGCTAACCATTAACGATTCTAGTCATTTAAAGCTTTATTTAAAACACAGAGTAATGCATGAAAGAGCACGTGATATCCCCACAAATAACCTATTTGAACTATTCAATGAAGTTACTGTGATAGATAATATTCAAAAACACAAAACCAAACAGCAAACCTCCACCCGGGAATCCCAAAGAGAACAGTAACTTCCCCAAAATCATATTTCACATGGAAAATATCCAGAAAATGTTCAGACAGACACATTCTGTGCAAAGCAGCCGTGAGGTAAAGTGCTGCCGGCAAACAAGCCGTTAACAGTACTCACAGCGCCTTTGGCATTTCCGGTCCTGTGACCTGTCACAGAAAGCACAGCGTCCACTTATTGGTAATTCGGCTGTTGCTGGCGGTTTGGGAATGGTGTACTGCAACAAAGTCATAGCTGCTCTGACGGGCTTTGTAAGATGATGCACCTCTGTCATTCTATGTTTAATCTGTTCATCGATCAACTCTTCTCCAAGCCTGATCAAGAATGATCGACGTCTCAACCATTTAGCATTTGCCCTCCAGGATGGGTTATTATCTACCCAAACGATAAAACTGGCAACAGCTGCAACATCTAAGATATTGAAAAATAATGTCATCGGGGACCTGTTTACCTTGCATTTACATGCAGTCATCCTTATCAAATGGTCAAGGTTATACACTCCACATTTATTTTTATTGTAATGAAGAATAACATCAGGCTTCCCACTGTCTGCATCCACTGCCATATTGTGGTGCATGCTCGATAACAGAATCACTGATTTATTTTTCTTGGGCACATGTGACACTATTGTTAGCTCTCCATCGTAACCAAACACTGGCGATAATAGTTCTCACCGTGGATTTGCCTGCATTTCATTTGGAATATCTGGCTTGTTTTTCTNCCTTGAGTTCAAGATCTGGACTCAACTGAGCCCACTCGTTCCATGGTCACTATGCCCCTATTTTACAGGTTTTATTTTTGAAAAAATTATTTATGTCTCTATATTATGTTATTAAGCATTCTGAGTTTTTGGGAGAGGGTGGGTTAACAACACAAGAAAGTAAATAAATAAATAAAATAAAATAAAATAAAATAAAATAAAATAGTAGTGGTGTGGTTTGTCACCTGGCAATGATATTCCTCAAACAAATAGTGATAAAACTATTTCATCCGGGGCTACTTAAAACATATCTAAATCTGCATTCTTAACACAAGTAAGTTGAGAGAACTGGAGCTGAAATGACTATCCGCAGAAACAGATATACTAGGGATGGAACGAAGTCTTTGGAAAACTTTGGTATTTGCCAAATATTAAGGTATTCAGTTCGGTCAAGCCAAATTCCAAAGTTCCGAGGACCAAGGCTGTTATTCAGAAAACTTTGGGAACTGCTGCATGCATGGGGGTCTGGTGGACAGATGAGCTTCTTCTGGAAATGAAACTTAGTGCCATATTTGGTAGGACGGGGGTACAGGAGGGGACAATTGAGTGATGGTAAGCCAGATGGCAAGTTTTGATTGGCTGGCCAAGTCAGATGGTAAGTTTTTGATTGGCAAGCAGGGCAAAATAAAAGTGTCTGCACTGCAGCTATTTTGTCCATTCTCTTTGGTGAATTTGACTCTGTTGCATGCTACAGTGCTGCTGAATCTGTAAGTAATCGACTGGGGGTGTTATAGGGAAGGGGACAAACACGGGGAATAAGGGCAAACAATGGGCTCACGGGGGCAGAAACCCCCAGCGGACTCCTGGGGGCAAGGACAACTCTGTACAGTAAACTGAGATTGTTCGTGGGGGTAAAGATGCCTGTCAGGATAGAATGGTGGCCCTTAAATCTCCAGGAGATTAGGCCTCTATCATCATGGGGCGCCGAGCAGTTTATATAGGAGTGCTCCCTCTCACCCTTCACCCACCATACACTCTCAATGCTTACCAGAGGGACTGGGGGGATGATTCTGGCCGTGAGGATAAGACGGGTGAAGGTCTCAGGTCCATGGGGAAAGGGGGAGAAGGCAGTCACACGGACAGGAACTGGGTATGGAAACCCGGAGGGGGAAGACACATGCACTCTCATTTGCTCGCTGCACACTCTCTCCTTCTCTCACTCCAAGGGAAAAGCACGAGGGGTTAAGACACACACCACCACTCCACACATACAGTACAACAAGACAACAAGGTTCAATAGTACACTGCACTTAGCTTCTCAGATGAGTCAGTTTATTCAGATCACCGGCGCTGTGTACCTTACAATGCCGGCATTTATAGCATCTGCCATGCCCCCCTGGCATGCCTGCAGCCACAGGGAATGGTGCAACAGTGCTGGCCCTGCCCCTGCATCTTGCTTAACCACTGGGGGAGGCCCCCCAGCCATGTCCCATCGTGGTGTTACCTCAGAAACCCCTGGGTTCTGTGACGTACTGGAAGAGTGCTCCGGAGATCCGCAGCATGTTGCTTCCGGAGCCCCCACCTGTGGAGGTAAGGGGCAGTTTTGACAGGGGGTGGGAGAGGGGTGCCAGGCCTGGAATGGCATGGTATAGTATGGTTTGGCCTGTCCTATCCATAGGGCCAATGCTGGGGGATGGGGGTTACTAGGGATGTGCGAACATGGTTCAGAAGTTCGGAGTTCAGACCGAACTCGAATAGTTCAGTCGACCGAACTGAACTCGAATTTGATCAAAGTGTTTGGTCGAATCCGAACCAGTTCGAAAGGCAAAAAACCCCTAGTTTTGAATGTACGAACTTGGTTCGGAAGTTCGGAATTTGACCGAACTCAAATAGTTCGGTTGACCGAACCGAACTATGAAACCGAACTCGAATTTCTAACTGAACCGAATTTCTGAACTCGATTCTGTCCACACATCCCTAGAGGTTACATTATACTTTACCATGCCATGCAGTTTTGTTTTGTTTTGTTTTGTTTTTAATTGTGTGCCACATTGCTGCCTGCTGTTTGGTTGGCACTTGGCTCCATGAGGAGGAACCTCTCTGCCTGGCTTCACTTCCCAAGTTTGCTTGGTCTGGTCAAGTTACCATTGCCACAATGCCATGTCAAGGAAGAGGATGCCCCTGGAAGTGGAGGGGTGTGAATGTCTGGTTTCTTAATTTTGTGACTGCTTCTGGGGCCTGCGCTTGCTGGCTTTTTTGGGTGGGATTTATTTCTCCATGGAGTTGCAGACTGTTTTGCAGAGGTTGTTGTATTCTTCTTGAGCGAATGCCCCTTGCTAGCCTGCATTTTTGTGCACTGCTTGTCTGGCATAATGATAGAGTGGGTGCACTCACTGTGGATGGTGGGCCGTCGTGTAGGTACACTACTGTTGGGTTATTTTTAGATTTCTGCACACAATTGTACTTTTTTTGGGTTGTCTTCTGGAGAAATTGTCCCACTCTTGCTAGCCTGCTTTTCTGGGTAGTGCTTTTCTGGGTTGAGCTTTGCCTGTGGGTTCAAGATCTTTCCAATAACTTTCCAAAATTTCCAAAGTTTTCTGAGGTCTGGAATTCCAAATCCAAATTCCAAAACTTTGGAAATAGTGCCAAAAGGCCACTGAGTACTCGGGCCAACTATTCAAAACTTCAGTATTCAGCCTGGGTACTCAGAAGTACTATTCAGTCAGTACAGCCCTACAATATACCCATTGAATTTCTGGTACCTGAATAAACTCGGAAACATTTGGTACCCAATTACAACCCATTTCAGGTACCTGATGCCCAAGAATGTCCAAAGAAAGTGGATATCAACTTCTAGTCCAAATCTTTTAATTTTGTATTCCAATCTTTCAGTTTCCCATCCCATTTTTTTTTTTGGTAACAGGCAAACCAGTAACAGAAATTACCAATTTGGGAGGTTTCTGGGCACCCAATTGGTATTCAGGTAGCCTGTTGAATACCTGAAAAGATGTAGATCTTGTCCATGGGCAACGTATTAGGTACCCATTTCAGATCTACAGAGAATTTATTTGAGTCGGATGTTTTTTCTGCCATTATATATTTATTCTAGTTTGATTTAGCTGTGCAAGCAGAAAGTGACTACCCTGNTTCTTACTTAAATGCAGAACTTTACATTTATCACTGTTGATTTTCATTTTGTTACTTTTGGCCCAGCTTTCTAACCTATACAGATCATTTTGAATTTTATTTATGTCTTCTAAGGTGTTAGCTATCCCTCCCAGTTTCAAGTCATCTGCAAATATGATAAGCATGCCCTCTACTCCTTTATCCAAGTCGTTAATAAACATGTTGAACAGTACTAGGCCTAGGACAGAGTCCTGAGCCACCACACCCAACATCTCCCTTCCAGATTGATGAGGAGCCATTGATGAGGATCCATGCATACTCTTTGAGTACATTTTTCAATCAGTTGTAAATATACCTAATGTTAGTATCATCTAGTCCACATTTTACAAGCTTGCCAACAAGGATATCATGGGACTTTGTCAAATGCTTTGCTGAAATCAAGATATATTACATCCACAGCATTCCCATGATCTACTAAACTAGTAACTTGATAAAAAAAGGAGATATGTTAAGTCTGGCATGACTTATTTTTGGCATATCCATGCTGGGTTCTAGTAATCTCTGCATTGTTTTCTAGATGTTTACAGACTGATTGCTTTATAATCTGTTCTACTCGTCTTTTAGGTATTGGTGTCAGGATAGTTTCTAGAGGTGTGCACCAGGCACCCATGTCATTGTTCGTTATCATTATCATTATTGTTATTAAGCCTGTCATTTTCATTGTTGTTAATCTGACCCAGTATAGCATTTCTTATGTTCCTATCTTCATATGTTCTTTAGATCTGTGACAAAAAAATAATAATCACCCAAGGGTCGCCCACAAGTGGGCGGAGCCAGGGAACTGGTGGGCGGAGCCAGGGCAATGGTAAACAAACCCAGGGCAATGGAAGGCGGAGCCAGGGCAACAATAGGCGGCATAACCCAGCAGCAAGGAATTCCAAGGTTTATTACATTACTTAATCAAGCAATTCCAGTTAAGTTAGGCAGGTTATAATCACCTCCTCTGCCAGGTTTAAAAGCAGGCAGACAACCTTAAACCTCACTTACAAGCAGTTTTAGAAAACACACA
>QEPC01009399.1:271175-289059 GCA_003113815.1 Sphenodon punctatus | reverse complement strand
ATATATGGGATGGGGGTTGGGGGGCAATCACAAACAAGACAAGGAGGGGTACAAAACTGAAATGAAACCTAAATCAATTTATAATAATCCTACTCTAAATGAATAAAAAAACAGGGGAATGGAAGGCAATCACTGAGGAGGGAATATATAGGGAAAGGATTCAATGGAGGGGGGAGGGATGAAGGAAGATTGAACACAGGGAGGGATAAAAACAAAAAATAACAACTAAATCTATCTAAGCTAAGGTAAATAAATGAGAATATGGGGGTGGATGGGTTGGATGGGTTAAATAGGAGGAGGATGGCAATGGATTGGGGAGCTGGAAAAATGCTGGGTGAAGGAGCCTTCTGAAATGCCTGCTACTCATGAACAGTGACTAGTTCAGAAGGTATTGGGAAGACAGTTTTGTTTCTTGCTGTGCCCGCCTCACCGCAAGTCCCATTGGCTCCATGCAGCCTAGCCCGTGGCCAATCGCAGAGTGCCAAGCCAGTGGTCTGAGGCGAAAAGAGATGGTGATTCGGCAGACTGGCTGCTACTCCAAGCCGCTCTCCACCCTCCACCCCTGGTGCCTGGAACTCTGCTCCTAGCTGAGTCAGATGACTTCCCCCTCCCTACTTCATTTGGCCTTCCAGTGACCTGACATTGACAGAGTGACAGTAGACCATGTTTTAGCCACCTGAACACAACCAAACGCTATCCGAACTGTTCGGCCATTTCGCCATTCGGTGTTAGGTATCTGTTCGGTATGTTTGGGTTTGGGTTCGGTAGTCCGAACAGGCTGAGTTCGGGCCGAACACCGAACTTCCGAACTGCGTTCGCCCATCCCTAATAAGTAGGGAGCAGCTCTTTTGAAAAATAATAGCACTAGGGGACACCATACAAAAGTATCTATCATTTGGTTCAAAGCAAATCAAACAAAGTATTTTTTTTTTCCCATTCAATGTACAATTAAGCTGTGGAACTCATTGCCAGAAAATGTTGTGAAGGCCAATAGGATAACTTGGTTCAAAAAAGATTTCAATAAGGGTGCATTCACACCTGATGATGGCGGTGTTTTGAAACTGAGGCAAGGGAAAGATATGGCAGCAGAGAGGAGCTTGATCCCGGAGGTAGCGCTGGTGCAAATGGGGTTCTGTTGTGATGTTAATTGCGGATGACAGGGCACAACATACAACCCCATCATCCACGAGTAGTGTTGCAGCAGAACTTTATTCATGCCAGCGCTACTTCTGGGAACTGGCTCCTCCCCACCACCACATCTTTGCCTCATGTCCATTTCAAAGTGCCACCACTATCGGGTGTGAATGTGGCCTCAGTTCTTACAGGATTGTTCCATGAATGGCTACTAGTCAAGCTGATGAGACCTCCAAGAGTTGAGGGCAGAGTAGATAGCAGGAAATGGATCACTCCATTGTACACTTCTCTATCTCTGTCATATATGGGATATTAGACTGGTTGGGCCATGGGTCTGCTCCATTGCATTGGCACTTATGTTCTAGGCTGCAACTCCATCTGAGAGTGGGGACAGAGGCATGCATCTGTCTACCTAAAAGGGTTAAGTGAAAAATGGATAAGGAGTCAATGAATGTAGTCTGAGTATTCATCACTGGACAGGGCAGGATGCTGCAGGCTGGCTGGGAAGTGCCACCAGGAAGAAATATGGCTAAGAGCCAGTAAGCTTGTCTCAGGGACAGAGGCGCATCTCTCAGAAGGGCCCAAATTGGAGAGAACCAGGAAGCCCTTCTGTACCTAAAGCTTCCTCCCCAAACGGGCTGGAAAAAGGCTCATCCAATTTTTCATGGGGCTGGGAAACCAGAGAGGGGTTGGTTGCCCAAAGGAAAAGGTGTGGGAGTTCAAGAGCAGACTTGGATTGAGAGCAACTTTGATGGAGTCTTTTAAATTAGTGCTTCAACTGTTTCCTCGGTTTTCCTCAGGAAATAACGAGGACTAGTTTTCCCGGGTTTCTAAGTTTGGAACTTGGCAAACCTCAGCCAAGTGCAGGGAAGGGGGCCAGAGGAAAGCACTAGGCCCCTGCTCTCCCTTCTGATGGGGTGAATAGGCCAGTGGAGGTCAAGGAAGGAGGGTGGGGGCATAGTAGGTGGCCTAGTGGGGTGTCTGGGTTGGTGTGCTTAAGGGGGAGCAAGAGGTTGTAGCAGGGAGGGTCGGGGTGGTTACTTACCTTCCAGAGGGATCCGGTGCAATGCTCGGCCTGCTTTGTAAATCTGAAAATAAAAAATAAACTAAAAACAAATGAACATGCCCAGAAAACTTTTCAAAGATGGGGCTGGTGTGGTGATGCTGCCAGTGCCATCTTTGAAAAGGGTCAGGTATGCTCAGAAAGGGCTATTCAGGGCCTTTAAGAGTATATTCAGTTGTTTGTTTGTTTGTTTTTTCAACTTTCAAATTTACAAGCTGGGAAGATGCCACACATTGCGCATTACATCCCCTCCGGAAGGTAAGTAACCCACCCTGACCCCCCTACTAAAGCTCCCGCTCCCCCTTAAACACCCGTCCCTAACCACCCCGCCATCCCAGCCATCTCCCTGGCCTTGGAAACTCATGAGTATTCTCTGAGGGTTCAAGGAGCGACCCAAACACAGACCGCTCCTTGGACCCCCGGAGAATACTTGCATTTCTTTCTTTCTTTCTTAAATACTCAGAACAGCCCTATTTTAAATGGTAATGGTGACTAGATTCTTGTTAATAAAAAGCACCATTGGCAAAGAAAATCAGTGCATGTACAATGTATTTGGCCTTGGTCCTGTGGGGATTCATGCTCTGAGAGAACCTGTGACAAGGCCTTTAGCAGTTTCTTTGTCATAACTTTTTAAGTTTCAAGTTCAAACAAACTCAACATTCGAAGTCATCCCTGGTCCTAACTATCAGGTTTTTCCTCAGTTGCGTCACCAAGTTTCATGTACTTTAAAATCAGAACTATAAACTGCCCCAGATCCAATCAAAGCTCACCAAAAGATTTGAGCAAATCTGAAATCTTTCATCATAAAAGTTTCTACTCATCATGAAAGAGTGAGAGGCTCCTGTTCAGTCATAACTGGACCTGACATTTAGGGAAATTGTCTTACTGATTGTCTTTTTGGTTCAGCATTTGGCAAGGAATATAGCACAGAATCTTCTTCTGAGTACATTTGCATTCATCTTTTCTACTATTACTCTACTTAAAGGTGGGGTGGGAAAGTGGCTAGAATTAACACATTTTCCTTTCCGCTCTATCTGAAGATGATCTCCATCTCTTCTTCTCTAATAGTCCAGTGTGCCAACCTCTCATCTATTCATCTCTTGGGGACATAGTTGGAAAAAAAAATGAGTCGCTGAACTCATCAGAGTGTCATGTCCCTAGAAGGAATGTTTTATCTCTCTTCTGTATTTTTCAACATTCAAATGAATTTTTAAAAATTTGGACATTCCTCTTATCAGTGGAGCCTGTTTAAAATAAAAAAAAGAACGAGAGATTCAAGCTTAAAGTAATATGTTTCTTTCAGTAGAATATTGCTCAAAGGAAAATATAATGTTTGAAGTGATTTTAACTTGTCTGTACTCTTTACTAAGTCTCTGTGTCCATGGTGTCTTCTTTCTGTCTCTATTCTCTGTTTTATCCGTCACTTCTTTTACATTTAATTCCCTGTGCTGAGCTTTCAGAATCAAATAGGCACAGACAGTACAAAAAAAAAAAATCAAAACAAAAAATCCATTTTAACTTAAGGGAAATTTGCTTTTGAAAAGAATCAAATTCTGTGACAAGGTACAGGATAACAGGGAGCAAACCATGTAAGGCAGGAAAGAAAAGAGGTATTTGGGCAAAAGAAGAGGCACCTAATGATGGTGCAGTGGGTGAAGCCATCATTAAAAAAAAAATATTTCCTAATATATTACTCTAGTAATTCTCTATTCTAAGTATACAGAAAATCTGTATCAATGGAAGGAAGGTTTCTCTTTCAGAAACTTATAGGGATGGGCGAACGTGGTTCAGAAGTTTGGAGTTCGGATCAAACTCAACCAGTTCGGTTGACTGAACCGAACTTCTGAACCGAACTCGATTTTCAAACCGAACTGAACCGAATTTCCGAACTCAGCTCTGTTCACCCATCCCTAAAAGATAATATTCAATTTAGTCCAATGGGGTTTGAATTTCTGAACTTTGTTCGGAAGTTCGGAGTTCGGACCGAACTCGAATAGTTCAGTTGACCGAACCAAATTTCCGAACTGAACCGAACCAAACCATATTTCCTACTCGGTTCTGTTCACCCATCCCTAGAAACTTTAAAAAAAAGTTTCCCAGAAATAACTTTGCACATGTGCAAAATGGTTCAATTGGAAGTCCAATCAAAAACCTTTTCAGTCAGACTTCCAATAGAAATTTTGCCAGCATTTCCATTTCGGCAGAACAGTTCTGTGAAAACAGAATGGATATTTCAAACCAGCCCCTGACAAAGGTGCTTAAGGGTGCACCAAGAAAGAGGAGATCCAGGAACTGGAATGAGGCCACATAAAAAATAGACACAGGTTGCATTTGGCGCCTGGATTTGAGGTTTCCCACTCCTGCTGCTTCTTCTGGAGGCCATTCGTTTAATCCCCTAAATGTATTAGCCAAGAACAGCAGTCAGTTCAAACAAACTTTGGATGTTTTCTCTCCTAGAGATTGCCTGTTCATTCTATCCCATCATGATCCCTGTAGTCATCCAGAAGCAACCTCTTGCAGGTACCACCTCCCAGCTAGTGTCATACAGCAAGGGCATGCAGAGACGCATTCTTGGTTGCTGACCCAGTGTGGTTGAACTCCCTCCCCCTGGAGATTGGTCTATGCACAAGTCTGGTGAGTATCTCCCATAAGCAAGACCTTCAGTGTAGTATAAGATCTTCCTTTTTTGGACAAGCGTTTGGCAGGCAGGAATAGGGGCTGAGTGGGAATTCTTGGGGAGGGGAGGGGGCAGACTTTTAGGGGACTTTTATACTTACATGTACTTTATGCATTTTATAAATTCTTATTTTGTAGGAAAGGTGTATGACCAGTTTGGTTGGTCCGCCCTCAGAAAATTATGAAACCAGAAAGGTTCCAGAATGTCCTAGGAGAATTACATTCCGATCTTGATGACCGTTCTCTCGATGACCTCATTGTCCTCTGGAACAGCTTGTTGACTGAGGCCACTGACCAAATGGCTCCCAAGCATCCACTTCCGGAATGCTGACGTTGTAGGTCCCCTTGGTTTACAGAGGACCTGAGCTGGATGAAGCAGGAAGGATGGCGATTGGATCAACGGTGGCGCTGGACTCGTGCTGAAGCCAACCAATTGCAGCATAAAGCTAATTTAAAAGTTTATGCCGTAGCAGTGCAGGAAGCAAAGAAAGAGTTCTTTGCTACCCTCATTGCATCCGCACAGTCACATCCAGCAGAGCTTTTCTGGGTGGTGCAGAGTCTGGTCAGTCTGACCTCTCCCCGCCTGGAACTGGAATCTTCCAGTGGCTGCTCTGACCTGTTTGTTGACTATTTTGTGGATAAAATCACTCGGATTCACCACGACTTCAATGCTGCACTTATAACAGTGGGTGAACCTGAGGTAGTGGAGGCCCCGCCTTGTCTGATTTCATGGGATCAATTTCAGTGGGTGTCACCCGCTGATACGGTGGATGTCCTTGGGACAGTAAGGATCACCTGTTGCAAATTAGATCCATGCCTGTCCTGGCTGGTTAAGACCTGCCAGGAGACATTAGGGCCACTGCTGGTGGGGGCTCTCAATGCCTCCCTTAGGGAGGGCAGAGTGGCAAGCCGCCTCAAAGAGGCGGTAGCGCGGCCTCTGCTCAAGAAACCATCTCTTGACATTGACTCCCCAGTCAGCTAATACCCAGTCTCTAATCTTCCCTTTCTAGGGAAAGTTATTGAATGGGTGTGGCTCAGCAGCTTCAGAGGTATCTGGATTGGGTCCGTTTTCTTGATTCTTCAGTCTGGTTTTCATCCTGGGTTTGGCATGGAGACTGCGCTTGTGGCTTTGGTTGATGACCTGCGCCATGAATTAGATCAGGGCAGATCGTCTATTTTAATTATATTAGATTTATTATTTATATTTATTTGTTTAAAAACTTATACCCAACTCCCTCCAGTCCTAAGGCAGCTTGGGGCAGCTCACAACATTCTAAAACCATACATTAAAACCAATATAAAAAGGGTTACTAAAACAATTAATCACTAAAACAATAAAGGATGTAAAACCCACCCTCATTCCCCCCAAAGACCCGGACAAAAAGTCAGGTCTCACAGGCCCGGCAAAAGGCCAATAAGCTGAGGCCAGGCAAGCTTCCTCTGGGAGGGAGTTCCACAGCTGTGGCATGACCACAGAGAACGCCCTCTCCATCGTTCCCCCCCCCCGGTTCACCCAGGGGACCTCCAAGAAGTCGTCCCCCGGCAGATCGCAGAGGTCGCTCCAGGGCTCAGGGAGTGAGCCGGTCTCTCAGATAGGAGGGTCTGAGATCATGTAGGGGTTTAAAGGTCAAAACCAGCACCTTGAATCGGGCCTGGAATGATATAGACAGCCAGTGCAGAGCCCAGAGCACTGTTGTAATGTCATCCCTACGACCTGTCCCCATTAAGAGACAGGCTACCACATTCTGCACCAGCTGTAGCTTCTGAGTCATCGTCAAGGGCAGCCCAATGTAGAGCACATTGCAGTAATCTAGTCTTGAGGTGATGACTGCATGGATGAAGGTGGCCAAGTCAGAGCTTGAGACATATGGCTGGATCCTACGCATAAGGTGTAATTGGCGAAAGACTCCCTTTGCCACCGCCTCCACGTGACGATCCAAAATCTGTCAGCTGCATTTGATACCATTTATTATTATTATTATTATTATTATTATTATTATTATTATTATTTATTATGTACCTGGCACTTTACCTGGCTATGTACCTGGCACTTTACAGAACAATAAGATAGATGTGGTCCCTGCCTACAGCTTACAATCTAATAGACACGGAGGTGGGAGACAAGGAGAGGGGACATAGGGAGAGACACGGGATAAATAACATTCAGTGGATGCGAAGTCTCAGGTGCACGTGTTTGGTTTGGTTGACCATGAGATGTTGGTGACTCAGCTGCGAGACCGGGCTGGGGTGGACGAAATTGTTCTTGAATGGTTCCACTCATTCCTGGCAGGGAAAAAATGTATATACAGCCTTTGGGTGAGGTTATGAGAGGGTTCAGTGTGTGCTGTCATCAGTATGCTGATGACACACAACTTTCTCTTTTTCTGCAGACCCAGACCTGGCAGTCTCGGTGCTTACCCAGTGCCTGGCAGCTGTGGGGGACTGAATGAGGGCGAGCCCTCTGAAGTTGAATCCCGACAAGATGGAGGTGATGTTGGTGGGTAGGGCTTGGGTGGTAGTGGCTCCCATCATTGATGGGGTTTGCCCCCTTTGGCCATACAGGTCTGTAGTTTGGGGGTGCTCCTCGATTGACAGCTCCACCTGGATTGCCTGGTGGAGGCTGTGGCAAGGGGAGCATTTCGCCAGTTACGTCTGGTATGATGGCTGTGCCTGTATGTTTCAGACTCTGATCTGACCACCATCATCCATGCATTTATTACCTCTAGATTAGACTACTGTAACACACTCTATATGGGGCTGCCCTTGGGGACGGTCTGGAAGTTGCAGCTGGTGCAGAATGTGGCAACCCATCTCTTAATGGGAATGGGTCACCATGAGCACTTTACACCAGTGATCTGTTCTCTGCACTGGCTGCCTATTATCGTCTGGGACCAATTGAAGGTGTTGGTAATGACCTATAAAGTCCTAAACGGCCTGGGCCCTGGTTACCTGTGGGACCGCCTCAGGCCCTGGGTCATATTGCGGCCCCTGTGGTCAGCTGGGGATTCCTGACTTGAAGTCCTCCATGTTTCCTGGGTGGTGACGATGGGGAGGGTGTTTTCGGTGGCCGCTCCTAGGCTGTGGAATTCCCTCCCGATGGAGGCCCACCTGGCCCCGGACATCCCCTCTTTCCAAAGACAGTGTAAGACCTGACTGCTCTGCTGGGCCTTTGGAGAGGGAGATGGGTAGGGTGGCTTGAGGGTGGGTTGCCCTTTTAGTATATTTTTAGTATTTTAATGAATTTAAATTGTATACAAGATGTATTATATGATTGTTTTTTATTATTATTGTTATTGACTATATGTGTTATGAGCCACCCCAAGCTGCTCTGTGAGCAGCAGGATGCAGGGTAGAAGATAACTGAAATTAAATAAATAAAATAAATAAATTGTGCCACAAGGAACTCGCATGGAACCTGCATGGATCCCACGTGCAGGGGGTTTGGATTGCTGCCAATTTGTGTGAATCCTTGCATGAACAAGATTGGGCCCTATAAGGGCAATCTTCACCCAATAAAGTCAATTTGGATATTTGCCATTTACTTCAGTAGGTTCAGGGTTTCACCCTATATTCCTCTTTCAGGAAGAATATATGGAGAGAAAGAGGAAAAACTTGAAAAATATTAAAGTCACTTCCCCACCCCCATTTCAAAAGTGCCCCCCACCCCAAAAATGGGTTTTGTGAAAAACATAAGCATTGAAATAAAGGAATACCATACATCATTTAGGCCTTTTTTACATGAGATGCAGGCCCACGCATTCCCACCTTGTGCATGGCTGGGAAGTGGGGCTGCATGCATGCTCTTACAACCCACACACCTCCACCAGCCTCCACCCATTACTCACTCACAGAGCAATTTGCCAAAACGGTGGTTGCTCCATGAGTGGGGATGCATGGGGACTTGGGTGGGATTGGTGCGTAAATGCACTGGCCTCCCCGCACCACCAGTGCTGCTGAACGCACACTGATCCCTCCCACACCCGCGGCTCGTATAAAAAAGGCCTTAGTGAGGAAGTAAGATTATTTGTTTCCCACTTCTAATTTCCAAGGTGCAATGCCAAAAGTAGGTGCGGAAAGTGATGCATGAAGTCTAGAGCTGAAACCATTATTTGCACCCTGAAATTGTCAGGTTCGGCACAATTGTCTTCATTTTATCACAGTGAATAAAAATAAATATTTTCTTCCTTGTTTCACAAAACAGATATTCATTTTGAATATTCATTTGAATACACGAATATTCATATTCCAACCAAACATGTTTATGTCATTTCATTAACATTGTTAGTTTGTTTTGGTTACTTTGTTTGTTCAGTTATACATTTTATTTGGTACTTGGAAGTTAACGAAGAACCAGTTAAATGAATAACCAAATTACCAAACAAAATAACAAACAAAATAATAAAATTGAAAATAACTGAACTAACTTGTGCAAATTTCCCATCTTTGACCAAAATAATTTGGCAATTCAGTCCTGTGGCCAAATATGCAAAGTAAATATGTTCTATTTATTTATTTATTTATTTATTTATTTATATGTAATGCCACCCTTCCCAAAGGGCCCCAGAGCGGCCCACAAGCCATTAAAATATATGCAACTCATATTTTAAAAATGTCCACCAAAACTCGACACCTCCCAAAACCCCCCACCAAAACTACTTAATACCATCTCCCCAGTATCCCACACCCATGCCCTCCTCACAACCCTATCCCAAAACCACCCATCAAAACCCACCCAAAACCTTATCCTCGCCTGCCAAATGCTTCGCCAAACAAACATTTTTTTTATACTGCTTCTGGAATACACACAGACTTGGGATCAACCAAACCTCCCGGGGAAGGGAGTTCCATAACACTGAGGTTGCAAACAAGTACCTCTCCCTGTGATCCCTTGTTGCATGAACAAGGCTTAAAAACATGAGGAGTGATGTACTGTGTCAGACCAATGATCCATCAAGCCCAACATCCTGTCTCCGACAGGGGTCAATCTCTTTCTCCTGGGAGAATTAACCCACAGGTCACAATGGACAATCCATTCCCTGTTGTTCCAGCCCTCAACAGTTAGAGGTTACATTCCCCAAACCTAGTTGCCTAATAGTCATTAATGGACCTATCCTCCGAGAACTTATCCAATCCATTTTTAAAACCAGCTGCACTACTGGCCTTGACCACTTCCTCTGGCAGTAAATTCCACAAGTTAATTGTATGCTGAAAAAATACTTTCTCTGTTTTTTTAAAATCTGCTGCCAGTTAATTTCATGGAGTATCCCCTTGTACTAGTACTGTTAGAGTATAAATAACCACTCCCTGTTTATGTGTTCCACATCACTCATGATTTTATAATACACTGACTTCAGTTGTGATGGCAGAATTCCCAAACAGTGGGTGGTTCCTGAGTGTAGATATATACCCATCAGTGTAAGGTTACAGAAGTTGGTCTTGGAAATAGCCAGGGCCTAGACCGTTCGGGTCCCTAAAATCCAGCAATGTGATCTTAAACTCAATCCACCTCTCCAAAGGCAGCCAATACAGAGAATGCAGGGTGGGCATAATATGATCACGGCTTCCCAGACCAGTAAGCAGCTGAACTACCGCCTTCTGAAGTGATGGAGAAGCACTACCAGCAGCCCGTAGAAGAGGGAGTTGCAGAAGTCAAGCCTTGTAGTCACCAGGACATGGGTTACTGTTAGGGGTGTGCCCCATGTCATTTTTCATTTTTTGCTATCGTTTTCATTATTAAAATGTGTTGTTTTTGTTAATAATGAATTGTCTTTTTTCATTATTGTTGTAATTATCAGTATCAGTATCGATTTCAAACAAAATTTTTATTTTTGGTATCGGTAATGGTATTGATTTCATGTGCCAATGAAGAATTATGGTCAGAAGTTGAACTCCTTCCCCTTCTCATTGTGATACAGAAAGAAATGTACTGCACACAATAATATATACTGTACACAATATGTAGTTTTATTTATATAATATATACAGAATCTAAGCTAAATCTAACCTATGGATAATACAAATGTTGCTATCCTATAATCCTAATATATATAATAAAACAGCCTAGTATCTATCTATCTATCTATCTATCTATCTATCTATCTATCTATCTATCTATCTATCTATCATATATGGACAGGGGGAGACAGACAGGGAAGGGGAAAAGGAAAACTCATATACACACACACACACACACACACACACACACTCCCTGTGGAATAAGGTGGTAGGAAAGGGAATAAGGGATATATTTAATCTGCTCTTCAAAAAAGATGGTGTTTTTAAATACTCTCCACACCTCTTTCACGTATTTAACCTTAACATCTACTCCTTTTAGTTTCCCTCTAACTAGTTTCTTCATTTATGCATTTTTTGATTACAGATGGTACCCACAGGAAGGCGTTCCTGGCCGAACACATAGACCCCAATTGGGCATGAAAAGACAGGCAGTCTTTCAGATATGTGGGGCCCAGACCATTTAGGGCTTTAAAAGTCAAAACCAGTACCTTGAATTTTGACTGGAAAGCTATAGGCAGCCAGTGCAGACTTTGGAGCACAGGTGTAATGTTCTCCTGGCAGCCTGTCCCCAAAAGGAGCCAAGCCGCCACATTCTGCATCAGCTACAGCTTCCAAACAGTCATCAGGAGCAGCCCTTCATAGAACACATTTCAGTAATCAAGCTTTGAGGGGATGAAAACATGGATGGCAATGGCTAGATCCCAAATCAGAAAGAAACGGTTGCATCTTCCTCACCAGATGGAGTGGGTGAAAAGTAACGGAGTGGGTGAATTGAAGTAAAATACATCTTGTGGCTTTTGGACATGTACACATTTTGGTATGCGGTTCTTAGGCTTGGGATGTTTGTGCTCACCTCCGCTTGGAACTTTGCCCATCCATGCGCTTGGAACTTTGCCCATCCATGTTCTATGTGCAGATGTCATGAGTGACTGCAGAAAGTAAGGAACTGTTGCCTACTTTGGATTTAAGATGCACAGACAGCCATCTGATCTGCATTCAGTCATGTCAACTCTGTGAACCAGCTCACATTTTTTCTAGAAGAAAAGAAGACCATTTTTTAAAGTGGTCAGTGTTTTTCCCAATCATCTTGTGCCAAATCTAGGGTTGTAGCTCAGTCTCAATTTTCTCTCAATTCTCGCCAAGAATCGTGGTTCTCAACATGTTTTTAGCAAGAATTGTTCACCAGGAAAACCCATGGTTCTCAAGATTTTTTCTCAATCTACCATTTACCATATACCTTATACCAATTTACCGTGTACTGCTTACTGAAGGGTAATGCACATGTGCAAAGCGGCGGCCTTTTTCCAAAATGGCGGCAACTCTGCCAGTGCCATCTTGGAAGAGGGCTGTGCATGCTGTGGCAGCCACTTAGCACATGCGCATTACCAGGACCAATGCAGTACAAGTTAAATTGGTATATGGTGCTTGGTAAATCATGGTAAATGGTAGAAGTTGCTGAGTTCTGGCCGAGATGTCAAACTCTCACTGAGAACATGCTGAGATCTTCATAATGGTTCTTGATTACTGCAAGATTCTCACGAGAATGAAAACCCATTCTCGCTTCAGTCCTATTCAAAGCAGAACATTGCTTCAAAAGATGCAAGACCATTCTGAAAGGTGCTAGTGCCCTCCTTGCCCACTAACTGTAGCGGCGCTCAGCACTGAGCAGCACTGGTCTATGGTTTGCAGGATGAAGCACTTTTAGTGAATCAATGTTTGGCTCTCCGCTCTTACAACTGGCTCTCATACTGTACCTGCAGTTCTAAACTTCATTTCTTTAAAAGGGAAAAAAAAAAATCCCCATGGGAACAGCTCCACTCTGTCAGCAGAACTGACTGACTGATTGCTGAGTTTTCTCTTTTTTTAGCAAATGGATTCCTAATTTAAGCTTATTCTCAATTCCTGGAGGAGCAAACAGCTTCTTTTGTTGTTTTTACATTGTACACCCTTTCCTTAATGAACATGGGTGTTAGTAAAATACCTTTCTCTTTTCATTATTGTTCCAGATGCAGATTTTTTGAGCAGGGCAATCTTGGTGTCAGCTTTAATAGAAGAATTTGAAAATTCCTCTCATTTGTGGACAAATTCTCACCCCAGGTGTGAAAGCTCCATGACATTTTGTCAGTAAACTCATCCTTCATTATTCCCTGTTGCGATACGTTGAGGCGTGTAGGTGAGGAGTGAAGGGAAAATGAATCTAATACAGCAGGTATTTCTGGATAGTCATTGTAACAAAAAGAAAGTTGTGTGGAGCAATTTTCTAACATGCCCAGTCCGACACTAAATAACTTCTAAAAAAAATACAGCATTTCTTCAAGATGTCGTTAATTATTCCTGACGGTGATAAAAGACCCTATTAAAATTTCTAATTCTCTCCATTAATTGATATTTTCATTTTGAATCCAGAACTAGCTATCATCCACTTCATAATCCAGATGATTCACCTTTCCTTTTGTGTGTATATAATTAGATCTCTAAATAAGAATTTCCTTAGGTGTTAAATTGCTTCCTGCCTCTTTATCTCAGATGATTTGTGAAAGATATTGCAGCAGTTCCTTTTTTGCCAGGTGAAGATGTTTAAATTGAAACAGAAATTATCCAAGATGACGTTAATTATTAAATTAGCAGACGGGGTGCTGTGTTTATGTGTATGTCTGCATTTTTTAGCATTAGTAAGTTTTAAGATACCAATCAAGAATATGAAATAATATTCCATTGAGGGTGAGCTTTATATGAATTGGTTGTCTTTTTTGAACCTCACTGGGAATATTGGAGTTCAAGAAAACTCCAAGGACCATTTCTCAGCCTTCCTCCATGCTTACGTGACAAGGCAACACAACCATAAATATTATTATTTAACTGGGCCAATAATATTCTCCTTGTCTAAGGACTCTATACCATTCCAATTTTGTGCTCATGCACAACAGTAAGGAAGCATTGACATGCAGGGGTGTATGTCATTTTTGTTTTCATTATAACAATAACGATAACAAAAATATCAAAGAAAATAATGAAAATAAAAAGAAAAATGACGTTTTGGTTTTGAAATAAAGGGGAAACACTGAAGAACGTATTGCTGGCTATACATTTTTTGTTTCTTATTTAATTATGATGAAACATGGGGAGGTTGAACCCCCAATGTAGGGCGCTATGGTACCACTTTTTGAAATGATTAGATAAAGGGAACCGATTTTAGAAGCAATTGAATATTGTGATTGTAAGAAAAGCTCCATATACACTCATGGATACAATTTCTTTATCTTCCATCCACTTTGCATGAAACCAGTGAATATTATGTCCCTCCACAAGATTCAAACTCCTGCCAATTTTCAGAAAGATTGGATAAAGGGTCCTGATGGTGTAAGTCATTAACTTGGAAGGAATGTATCAAATACCTTCCCTGTCATCTCTACCAAACTACAGGACAATTTGATAAAGGTCCCAAATTTTATAAGCGATTGAAGTTGTCCCCTTGCAGACCATTATTCAGATAAATAGCAGCACATGCAGTGCCAGTCAGTGCAGGCACTTGGAATGACTCCAAAAGACTGACAGACACATTCATTGGCCAATTACTGCATGCTTCCAGCTTCACACGACCAATCAGTAGTGGCTTCGAGGCGGACATAGGCGGCATCCCTCAGGCGGGCATAGAAGGGACATAACTGGGACTTTGGGGATAGCATCCCAGCAATCATAAGACAGTTTACACATCCAGGCTGGCCAATTATCATCACAATCACATCCTGAAGCTCTGTGACAGAGGACGTAAGACAATCTCTATTGGCTCTTTCCTAAACAGATGCTTCTGACTTCCCAGTAACAAGTGGGGGAGAGATGTTGGGATGGTCACAGCACAGAATGAGGATATTTGGTTGACATTCCTGCATCACAAACCAATCTTATACCACAGTGACATGTAAGAGAATCCCTGGCATAGGCTCCTTCTCTGCATATGCTGTGCAGGCATATAAAACTGGGACCCTTTATCACATCTTTCTGATATTTGGCAGAGATAATCATGAAAGTGTAATATACAGCACTGACAAATATCATGTACACTGGTTGGACTACAAAGAAGTTACAGTCAGACATACATTTGTAAAAGAATTGCTTATACCACAAGGACCCTTTATCCAATCCATCAGAAAGTTGATAGATATAGTAAATATTGGAAGGGGTGTAAACCTATCCTGGCCTCCTGTGGCTGATTATGGAATGCCTCCCCCTCTTTGAACCGGAGTTGGCGGCCCTGTCAGAGGTGTGCAACCATTCTGATGTGGAACTCGGGATGAGCTGTGCGGATCCCTGTGAGGTCTTCTACCTGATATGCCCGGGGCTTCTTCCGGGGTCTGTGGCAATGCCCCTGCTATGTGCACCTGCTGTTGTTACCACCCCTCCACCCGATTATAGCCCCAGCAGTTGTGTCTAGGGAGCGCCGGCCTCTTCTGGCAGCCGGGTGCCTCCTCAGTGCATTTCTTCCGCCTGTGGCCTGGGTGCTTTGTCCCCCACCTTCTGCCTCCTTAGGACTAATGGAATCCCTGTGACCCATCTCCGCCCGCCCTGTGCCCTATCACCTTGGATCTGCGGGTGCCGCTCCTGGACCCTTCGTGTGGCATCCTGCGGACGTGTCGCTGACGGCCCTCCGTCTCCTTGAGCTGTGTGCCCCACTCTCCTGTCCATGGACTGGTGGCCCCTGTTCCACGGGCCTGCCCCCTCGCCTTGGTGTACCTTGACCATGGACCTGCCTTCCATCTGCCCCCTTGTTTGCCTTGGGGAGTGTGTCGGGGTCGCCACCTTGCCCTCCCTCATCTGTGCGGGGGTGGTGGTGGAGGTGTTTGGTGTTTCCGTGCCTTTGTCCAGTGTTCTATATCAAAAACTGTTGCTAATGTTGGAAATTGTCACAAACTGATGGTAAATGATGTTAGACTGGTGACAAGAGTGCAGAAAACAACGAAACAACAAACAATGCTGCCGCCTCAGCCCTACAGGTCTGCAGGGAAGACAGTTCAGATGAGCAGCCCTGCCCCCAGTAATCCAAGCATGGGGGCTGTCATCACAGGTCCCTCCACACCATGGGGTCAGCTGAAGAGCCATCCATATGGGACAGGCCTCCTGGACCCCTGCTGCCCAGCAAGTTCAGGGTCCTGGGAAGAGACCACCAAACAGTTGCCACCAAACAGCTGGTGAGGGACCTGGAGGTGTACCCTCATCTGGTGCAAGTGCATGCCACAAACAGCTCATTTGAGGTGCTCCTCCAGACCCTTCCGATCACTGTTTGGTGGCTGAGGCGAGCATGTTTCTTTGGGCCCATTACTCAGACTTCAACTTGCAGCAGGGCTCAGCAGAGCTTAACAGATGGGAGGGCAACTGTTGGCCCAGATGAGCCCAGGTGGCCAGGCCTTTGCCTGGGGTGCGTCGCCAACCAACTCCCTGCCCCAATGCAGACATGTACAAACAACTGGTGGTGACCTAACTGACAAGCAGATGACTTCTGGGCTAACATGGACTAGTATGGGCTACTATCTTGTTTGTTTTCACCCAATGTCTCTTATATTTTGTATGCCCTTTCTGCTGTTTGTAGGGATGTGCGAACGTAGTTCAGATGTTTGGAGTTCAGACCGAACTCAAATAGTTTGGTCGACCGAACCGAACTTTCAAACTGAACTCGATTTTCGAACTGAACTGAACCGAACTTTCAAACCGAACTCGAATTCGACCAAAGTGTTCGGTCGAATCTGAACCAGTTCGGAAGGCCAAAAAAACCAGTTTTGAATGTATGGACTCAGTTCGGAAGTTCGGAATTCGATCGAACTCGAATAGTTCAGTCGACCGAACTGAACTTTGAAACCAAACTCGATTTTCGAACCGAATTTCCGAAGTCGGTTCTGTTCACACATCCCTTTGAACTCCTGGGGTTATATTTAAGTCTCCAAATGGGGTCACACAAAATGAGTCACAAAGATAATCACCATTCTCCTTCAGCTTCCTTGAATGCCCAAAACTGCATGCAGGATGTGCATGCTTAGCCTACATGTAACATTGGGCTCCCGGGCCCATTTGCATGTCTGCAGGACACAAAGGGGGGGGGTTGTTTGGTAGCTGGTCTGCCCCAGTCCCGCGTCCCTGCCCCTTGTCCCCCACCTGCCGGCTGGCCGGCCGGCTGCTCCACCGCCCCCCCCCTTGGTGCCCCTGTGGTGCTGGGTTCACTCCCATTTGTTCCCCTTACCCGTTTTCGGGGTGCCTCCTCCCCCGGTCCAGTCAATGTCCCCGGGGCAGCCTGTCGCAGGTGTTGCTGCTGCTGCTGCTGCCTCGCCACCTCCTGCATGTGCAGCACGACCACCTCCTCCCCCACCTGTGCCTCCCCCATCTCCTCCTCTTCCTCCCTCACTCTCTCGCCCTCTGCTCTCCTCTACCTCCCGCCTCGCTCCATCCCACCATTTTCTCCTTCTGCTGTGTGCCCTTTGAATCTCCCTCCGTGGCCTGTGTTGTTGCAGTTTGCCTGCCAGTGGCACTGCGTGCTTTGTCCCCAGCTGGGAATCATTTTGATTGATTCCGGCTGGTGATTGCTGTCCAGACATTACTTTTCTTTGTTTCCTGCTGGGAATCTCTTTGATCACACTTTCGGAGACTCTGGGTGATTTCAGACGTTACGAGATCACGCTGAACCACACTGAACCACGCTCAACCCCCCCGCGGGGCCAAAGGGCCCTGAACGTCTGAACGGTGTGCGCCAGATGTTCATCACGCTCAATACCCACATGGGGTCAGGTTCAACCACGCTTCCCGGGCTAGCCGGGGGAAGGTCCCGGGAAGCGTGGTCAAACCAACCCCCACAGGGAACCAAGCAAAAGTAACGTCTGGACGCCAATCCCCCAGCGGAACCAAGAAAATGGAGCCCCGGCCGGGGACGAGGCACGCAGCGTCGCTGCCAGGCAACCAGCACCAACACAAACACCGGAGGGAGATTTAAAGCGAGAGCAGCAGCAAGCAAGC